>CAMRHE010000271.1:2685000-2861350 GCA_947044405.1 Leptodactylus fallax
CCTCCTATTCAACTAATAGGCACAGAACTGCAGCCCCCTCCGCTCTATAGTGGTGGTGGCAGGAAACTGCAGCTATTAAATAGGAGCAGAACTGCTTCCGTCCTGTACACCACAGTGCCTTCAGACAGTCAGATCAGCTGGTCGGTGGAGGGTCCGTGCTTCAGACCTCTAAAATTTAGATATTGAAGGCTTATCCTGTGGATAGGACATCAGTATAAAAAAATAAAAATGCAGTTGGGCTAGAAAACCTCATTTGCATGTTTCTTCAAGGTAATGCGTTCTGGCTGGTTGAATATTGAGTTTCCTGCTGACAGACTCCCCTTTAAATGGCCTACGTTACACTAGAGGTCAGCTTACCTGGATCTGCAGTCAGGTGAAGGTCTGAGGTGAACACCAATAGTAAAGTCGTCTTGTTAACACTAGAGATGAGCGAATTTGTCAAAAGTTCAATTCGAAGTTCCCAAAAAATTTGCTTCGATCCGAATTACTTCACAGTGAATAAATAGCTATTTCCGGGCTGCAGAGAGCCGGTGGTGGGCAACAAAATGGCGGGAGCCCTTGGATGCCGCGGTCATCTCTCTCTATCTCTCAAGTTTTATTCATGTGGAAGGATCGGCTAACAAGCAAAGACACGCCTACCCAATGACATCACTAGAGAATATCATGTGACCCTCTGATGTCACAAAGGTCCTTACTAAATATTTGTTACCGCGAAGCATCAGGAAATCCGGAATTGTGGAGAATTGAAGATTTCCTAAAATTCGGAGCGAATTTCACTTCTGCAGAATTGACTCGCTCATCTCTAGTTAACACTTCACAAACCAGACCCATTAAAATGAACTCAGACCGATTAAAATGAACTCAGACCGATTAAAATGAACTCAGACCCACTAAAGGAATTTCAGACCATGACCAGACCCCTATAATTAAAGGGGTTATTCCGGGAATAATAAAGCTTACCAGTACATTCCCTGCACCAGAGCTCCCTGTCGTTACCTGTGCGGAGGACACCTGGGAAGGCTGCAACTCTTCCTCTGCCTCTCCTGCTAACACTCTGACTCTTGGTCATGTGACTGAAACCACTCCACTCTACTCAACGGGTTGATGACATCACTGAGAGTTGGTGCGGCTGCAGGAGAGAAGAGGAACATGAGTTCTGACCTCTCCAGCTGCCCTCCACACAGGTACATTTGGGGCTTTAAGAATGCAGGGAATACACTGGTCAGCTTTATTACTCCCTGGTTAACCCCTTTAATTCAGATCCCAGACATATATATTCTGTTTCGGTGTTCTCTTCACTCTTAGGCACCACCATACACTGGCTAGCATCATAACCTTGTGCGCTAGGCCTTACTAGTAGTACCACCACTCCTAGGTTCAGTGGAGATGACCCTGGCCCCTTCCGGTACCTCTATACCACCAGGTCTGGGGAGTCCAGATTTGGACCACTGATTTACACTAATATTTTGAGGCAAAATAATGTCACATTTTATGACTCCACTTGGCTACACCCCCTCTGCTATAGGCTTCTCAAAACTGTCTAGTGACATGAAAAATGTATATAAAAAAAAAACTATAGTTAAGTAAGTGCGTAGCTTGTATGCCATTATATATTCTAGTGGCTTTTTCTTAGGAAGTCTGTGTGGTTTTTTTTTTTGTTTTGTTTTCTTTTTTGCATTTTCCCCTAAGTGGGTCCTAATATTCTGCTCTTACTAATCTCTTTATATTTAATGGGAGTCCAAATGCCCTTCCTAGATTTAGACATAACATAAAAAAGGGAGTCTGACACTAACACAGTCACTAAGATCTATAAGCAGCCGGGGTTCACGTGAATAAGACGCTTTTTTCCGCTTCTCGATCGGTGCCTCCATTGCTGAGATAGGAGCTTTTTTTCCCCTGATACACTAGTGCAACGAGGGTGTCGCCATTGCACTCATGAAACCTAAGAGCTATGCTTTCCAGCATCCCTATCCCTTTCTTGCTGCTATGGTTGACATGTACGCTGCCTGGCCCAGTCTGTCATAACAGGGAGATAGCTCTTTGGTGTATTGAGAGCAATGGTGACGCCCTCGTTGCACCAAACAGCTCATGAGAATATCAGGAAAAAAGGTAATATCTCAGCAACGGAGGCAGCGATCGGGAAGCAGTAAAGGGCCTTTTATTCAGGAGCATCCTGGCTATCTGACAATGCGTATAGTTCAATAGGGACTGTACTAGCGATAGACTCCCTTTAAGCTCCCCTAGAGGTGACTATAGACAACCATATTTTTTTTTTTTTTAAGGTCCCACCTTCTTTATTACCAGTACAGAAATGGCCACGACACCAATTACATTTCAATACAATAAACTTTTATTAGCACAATTATTGTCGTCACTTTTTTTTTTCTTACAGTTTCAATAGAATGCTAAAGCCAAGCTCGGGATTTATTCACTTTCAATTCTTTCTAACAATAGGCATTTTCTTACTTTTTATGTGATTTTTTTTATTATTTTTTTTTTTTATTGAAATTTTATTTTTTATAACAAAGTTTAGCAAACAAGGGACTTTTGATGGAAGGTGTTCCAAGTGGTCAGTGCAATATGCTGTTACAAGTTCTAGATTCACATTTTTGTTTTTTGTTTTTTAATCGTTGCCCCCCTTTTTCAAAATATTTTTTGTCTTCGCTGTCATTGTGGAAGGACGATGACTCCATATTAGTACAGGGGATTTTTTTTTGTTTTAACCCCCCCACATCTCTGTATATTCATAATTGGTGGTGAATTTTTTGAAAAAAATTTTTTGAAAAAATTTCCAAATTCAAAAATTTTAATACCATATTTTTTGGCACATCCCCTTAGAGTAAAGATATTTTTCTGATTTTTTTTTTTTTTATACCGTCGGAGCCATTTGTAACCTCTTCACTATGACAGCTGCCTAAAAAATATATATTTTAAATAGATTTTTTTTTTCCGTCCGTATTTATAAAATATATATTTTTTTTTATGTTCTTATCCACAAGAATAATAGATCATGGTTGATATTGGAATATAGAAAACCAAAACTGAATTCTTTCATCTCAAGTCCTGTAGCTTTGCAATAAATTAACACTAAACAGCGAGAGGAACACTTAGTATATTTAATATACATATATTTATAATATATATGTACACACAGTTAACACGGTCTGAGCGTCAGATGCTGGGAAAGAGCAAACCATAAAACCCATTGGACGATATTAAGACCAAACATGTTAAAAAAAAAAAAAAAAATTCTAAGCACAAAAAAGGGAAGAATTCGTTAAAATGTTGGTTGTGACTATCTTTTAATGTTAAGGTCTTTGTTATGTTTTTTTCTTCTTTGTCTAATATGGCTTTTTCCATAGGCAGCGACCATATCGTGAATGGATATATAATGTAAATGGCTGTTAAAACTTTATTTTTTTTATTTTATTTTATTTTTTGACATTTTTTTAGGTAATCAAGGACACTTGTACGATATAGATAGATATATATAAAATATATATGTATGCTTTCTTTATACCTTTTTCACACAGTCTTTAAGCTGATTGTACGTTCAGATGTGTGCCTTATATGCCGAAGACCTCCACTCCCACGATTTTTTTTCGCGGATGGTTTAGGTTTGTATCCTCTGCCAGTCATAAGTATTTAATGTAAGGCTGAATTTTTGTTTTTACAGTTTTTAGCCATTTTTTATTTTTTGTTTTGTGTGTGTTTTAATTCCTATATTTATTGGATCGTAATGGGCCGTGCCGCCATCACGCATTCGTCCTGAGTACAATGGTTGGGAGTGAGCAGTCTTCCGAATGCCCATTTGACCAATCGGTGGCTGGTTTAAAGGGTCTTAACTCAAAGACAAATAGACCTAGGTCACTTGTGTCCATAAGTTATGTCTGATATTACCATTTCGCAAAAAGTGTGGTGCAATTTTGGGTAATATAGGCAAAATTTTTTTTTTTTTGGACAACTTCCTACTAAGGGGTTTCTCTCGAGAGAGAGTCTGTGAATACTTACTCTCTCTCTCCAGGATTTCTAGGTGATGAACCCAAGGGTCCCAGGCTGGTTCTGACTCAGGGTTGTGTTATCAGAAATACCTCCTGGCCCCTCAGGTTACTCAGCCGACATGGGACATGGGAGAGGGAGAAGGCAGAATAACTAGGGTGCTGGTTCCAATGACATGACCCAGGGTCAAAACTAGACCAGAACCACTGGTTTCTTTGCCTAAAATCCACGGAGGAAATAAGAAATTTTAGACCCCCCACCTTAAGATCCCCTTTAAATGCTACGTGTTTTAAGATTGGGATCTTTACTAGTAAGGCCTTTAAGGCCGGTTCACATGGGCATAGTCAGTCCGGATTATGACTATATTTAATGGACCGAGCCCTGAGCTTTGACCTGGACTCCAAGTATCATAGTCATATATGATTCTAGGAGTCCCTCCCTCTCTGTGGGACTACTGTATTGGGCAGTAGTGATGACAGTAGGCTTCATTCACTTGAATAGGTCTGCAAACTGGCCATGTGACATCACTGGCCTGTGACGTAGAACTGGAACTGATTGATGGGAGTGGCAAGTGTTGTCCCCCATAATCTGATATTGATGACCTATTACTCTTCGAGGGAGGAGTATTTGATGTGTATAGGAACTTTCCGTAATTCAAGCATGCACATAATTCATAGCCTTACACATTAGACCAAAGTAGGGTGGTGGTTCAACATCCATTGAACATATGGTCATCTTGTGAACAATTGTCACATTGATGTGGACATACACCTTTAAGTCTATTTTGGGTATTGCATTTGTTCACACTGGTCATGTTCAATGACATCAGGTAAAGGCAGAATGATCCTTCTCTTGTGTGACTAACAAGAATTAGGTAAAAATTTTAAACATGGACGACTTTTTCCAAACAATGACAATCTGTCATCAGCCAGTTGAGTGATTGTTGTAAAATTTCACCCAACAATCAAACTTTTTTGGTTAAACTCATCCACCATGGTCGACTTTAGACTAATGTGTATGTCACCTTTAAGGACTCTTGTTCAGCTTTCACTTATGATTCCAATGACCTCTATCATTCGCATACACATAAGCACACGACCTTGACCTGCGTGGAATTTATCCCGATCAGAAATCCCCTTCATTAAGCTGTGATTATACGGTGCTTAAGGGCATAGTATAAAATGATTTTATGACCTTGAATTGTCAACCGATATCATCGAGAAAGCCTATTCCATACTTGCTTAAGACTTTGCAAAGTCATCAGATACCACTTGATGAAATACAGATTATTGGTGCTAATGTGTTAAAGCTTTTTTTTTTGTCCCTTAAAGGAAAAACATTTTAATACCCTACAGTCTGTTTCTTACCAGGTAATTTTGTTATGTTGCATTTTCCATAAAACTTGAAATTAATATCCCGGACGAGCCCCCAAGATTTTATAATCTTATGATGTTTAGTAGAAATAGGTAACGAAATGTAAAGTTGCTTTTCTTTTCGCGGGCTTTACTTCATATAAGGTTTTTTTTGGCAGCAAGAGAAGCTAAGTTATGCAGTCATACCACTTTTCAAACGGAAAAAAAAAAAACAGTCTGCAGTCCATCGGTTTGGAAGGCACAGTAATAAGTGATGGGTAGGCAAATTTTACAAAAATATATATTTGTTTATGGCAATTTTGGCTTTTTGATTTTACAGCGTGCTGTCCTTGTGTGTGATGGGTTATGATGATAACATTGTACAATTATTCAATACATAATTTATATTTTTATTGGGCTGAACAATTGAAAGTCTTGAATCAATGATGGTTCTTGCAGTCCTTTCCTTATAAGATGAATTGGTTATACAGATGTGTTCTTCCTTACCTTTTCTCTTAGCTCAAGATATCCCAAAAAGAGTGACGCAAATGACCCAAAAAATGTTTATACTAGGCCTTATTCACACAACGGTATGTAATGTAAAAAACGGCCTTCATGGTCCACTGAAGTGTTTATTCGCGTGACAGTGGATAAAGGCTGTGTGATAGCTACTGTATTTTTCAGGTGGCCATTACACAGCTGCTTCAAGACTCATGAATCTCTACGGTTCTATTCACATAGCTCTATCATCTCAGATTTTTTGACGGCTGTAAAAAAGCGTCCATCAAAAAAATGGAAATGTGAATAGACCCATACACCTTCATTGTTTTAAAAATGGAAGTGTGACAGCCATTCCAAAAACAGCCGTCGTATGGCGTCGTGTGAACACTACCTTACTCTGTTAGGTCTTTATGCTGTGTCTACTTAAAAAAAAAAAAAAATAAGTATATTGAATTTGTATTGTGAGGAAATGGAATTCTTAACGACATTTGCAAAAAGGTAAAGGTGGACACATCTGGCCGAAAGAGTCAAAATTGTAAAGATATATATATTTTTTTCTTTTTGATGGAACAATTGTCACTACAGCACTCAACAATCCACATTATAAATGTCAAGTCATCGCAATAAAATGGGGAAATTTTCATGAAGACTGAGTAACACTTGCGCGAGTCATGTTTTTGTTTGGCTTACGTATTAAGGACATTTTTTTCCATATGCAGAAAAAAAATTTAAATTAAATTTTGTAGAATTTTCTGCAGTGACATTAGCATGCCTCAAGCCTCAGAAAAGTCAGAGGTTCCTATAAGCTAATAGACTCAGAATAATAATTCCCATTGAGGGAAATGGTCTAATTATACCAAGGCTTTTGGATCTAGGTAGTTCGTCGGGGGGAAAAAAATTTCCCTTTGTTCATGTGGGTAGAGTAAACCTCTCTGGGGTGACATCAAAAATTTCAGTAACAAACACAGCACAAAACAACATACGCTCCCTCCCAGCAGTGATAACACAAAGTTCTTCTCGCCCTTGGCAAAATTGAGTGATAACAGAAAACAATAGGAGCGGGTGATTGGCTTCGGAGTGAACAATAAAAAAATATATTTCTTTCTGTTTCCCCACGTTTGGCCGTGTGCGACTGTCGGCGCAGCAGTCGGTGGAGCTGCTATCATTATAATCAGTGATACTTGTGTGGTTAAGAGCTTCCCATTGATTCGGGGAACGGTGGGGTGATTCCAATACACTGTGCTTACTGATCTCATCTGAGGCTGAATGAATCCTGCATTGAAGGGAATATCACCGAGGCATATTACCGAGGCTGCCAAAATGGAGTACATTGACTTGATCGTGGCAGGAATAATTTATGGGCCTAATAAAAAAAAAATTCTTAAAGGGGTTGCCCAGCTCTGTCTGCTCACCCAATCTACATTAAAATTCATTTTTGATTAATTGGACACATCCATGATACTTGCTTGGCTTCAGATGATTACCCCGACAATTGTCCCACTGATATCGGATCGGAGAAAGAGGGTTGGACAGCGCCTTTAAAAATGTTAAGGGTCCACAGATCACATTAAAACATGGGCAGCAGAAGCCAACAATACATTCATTAGTTTTTGGGGGTTTTTAGGAATATTTTTGAATGTTTTGGTATGGGGCGAATATTAAGAACTACTTTGCAGTGTAAGGACGGATCCAGACGACCTGCCGTGAATTAAAAGCACGGGCTGCACACAGGAGACACGGGGATGTCCCCGTGTGCCCACCGTGCATGGGCCGTGCTTCCGCAACCCCTTTCCTTAAATGAATAGGAGCCACGGAAGAACGGGCCGCAAAATAGGACAGGAATAGGACATGTCCTATCTGATGCAGCCCGGACTGTCGGCCCGCACACGGGACCGTGAAAATCACGATCATGTGTACGGGCCCATAGAAAAGAAAGGGTCAGTGTGCTATCTGCGAAATACATGGATAGCACACTGACCCATACCACGGTGGTCTGCAACGGGCCTTAGACATTTCTGAGCAGAGCTGAATGAGAGAGGTACAGTATTTGATGGTCCAAGGCCAACTTTGATCAGCTAAGGCAATATTTACACGACCATGTCCGTTTCTTAGCCATCAAAAACAGACAAATCAGTCCATTTTTAGGCTATGGCTACATGGCGACCATTGCCCGACCAAAGAACGCTGGGTTGCCTTGGGACTCTTTCACTCATGTTCGTGAATGGACATTGTGACCCTGAGAGGGTACCATGGTTTCTAGTTTCAAAAAGATCGGACATTGCTCAATTTTTGCTTGAGGTCACAATGACGGGTGTCATGGGCAAAAGTGGTTGTGGTGGTTGGCCGTTTTGCATCCATTCTGTGTCAATTTTTGATGGCCAAGTGTCATCCGTTTTGTATCTGTTTTTAACAGAGTGTTAAAAAGGATGACTTTCATTGTGTTTTTTTTTTACCCAACCCATTGATCCATTTAAAAAAAAATAAATAAATGAAATTTATCCTTTTTTAAATGGTCCTTTAAGAACGAATGCAAAATGGATGACAGTCGGCCACCAAAGATGGTGAAGCTGATATGGAACAGATGCAATACAGCTGTTGAAAACAGACCGATTATTCTGTTTTTTATGACCAAGGAATGGACACAGTCGTGTGAAGAAGTCCTGCAGCTTTCCAAGTCCGCCATGGACAACGCTGCCATTTCTAGGCTGTTGTGTCTTACAATACCACTAAAAAATAGGCATTTTTTCAATTACTGTGAAATCTTGGAAATTTGATTTTTTTTGGGGTTTCGAGAGCTATGCCGTAGACCTTCAAGCAATTCGATGACATTTTAACTAATTTTTAGTCATTCTAATACATTGTTCTTGCTAATGCCCTGCGCTCCCTCGAGGCTCGGGTCGGGTGTTACTTTCCTTCCACTCCTTCACTACGTTCCATTTGCTAATTCACTTTTCTTTCATTTCTAACATTTCCTTGACATTTTCACTTTCTCTTGGAAATATCATCGGATCTCGTCTGTCGTTGAGCCGTCTGGTTCTATGTGTTTTTGTTATGGCTATTTAACCCCTTCTATGTCTCCTTATGAAGATACGTTTCTTGTAAGATCACACTGGATCAGTTACGTTTTCACTTGTCCTGGCCTGTTGCGGCCTCTCCTCCCTCTCATTGACCATAACCATCCAGAATCTTTCAGTAGGAAGCAGGAATGTGACTTCTCCCCCTTCTCAACTTTTGGGAAATCTCCCTGATCTGTTTTCCATCTGCTCAATACAAATAGCAGGAATAGGTCTGCCTTCCCGAACATCACGGAACAATCGTCTTGCCTTAAGACTTTCTGCAGTAGGACATTGCTCAGACTTACTAGGAACTTGTAGTACTACAACAGCTTCAGAGTGCTTATTCTAATGGTAGACTGCCCCCTAGTGGTCAGGAGTTGTCAAGGCATGATAGTGGTTGTAGTTCCATCAGTGTTTCTTAGCCACAGCTGGTGTTTTCATGCACTACAGCATACTTGCCAAGATCTAGTTCATGGAGTCCAGGGAAAACATCGCACACAGTGCTCTGAGAAAATTTGGGTGAAGTTGCATCCCTCCTGGACATTGCCTTTTGTATATAGCCATGCCCCCTTTTCTTGAGATGTGGGCATAAAATGTGCTGGCCACCCCCTACTTTCGGACATGACTGGCACATAAAGTATCCAAGTTACATATAAAGTGACTGCTAGCAGCTGTTCTCGAAGTCAGGGAGGTCACCCCATTTTTGGAAGCCTCCCTAACCTTCCAGGAGAGTTGGCAACTATGCACTACAGTAACTGTGCGCTCAGCTTCATAACCACGTCACAAAAAGTGGTATGGCATTCAACAAAAAGGGTCATATCACACCTCCAAAGAGGTTGGTCTCCAGTGTGGTCATATGGAAATTTTTGCGGAGCGTTTTACACGATGGGTGTCCCGGAGGTCAGCTTCAAAAAGTTGGCAAGTATGGTTTTCTGGCATGGAGCCGTTGATAAATTTCCTTGCTCCCCATTGTTTTTGGAGAAAATCTATCTCAAAAAGTCCAGAAACTGTAGTTTACTGATAGGGTAGTCATTTTAAACCATGCTATGGTCGAACTTGAACTTCTAGGCTACCCTGGTAGTCGCAGATTATCAGTGAGTAACATATCAACAATGGCTGGAGAGCTACAGGTTGCGAACCAAATATTGTTGGAACAGTTGTACTCCCTCACTAGCTGGAGATCCACTACTATGATATACTAAGATACTACTGTATATATACTATAACAGATCTCTCACTACAACCAGATTGAAATCTCTATATATGATTCACCTTGGACTAAGGTGAAGAACCCCTTTAAATTTCTCCACTAAATTCCTGTTGGCGGCTGCATCAGGGTTAGGCAGAAAAAGTTGCTTGGTGTGTTTGTATTATGATGCAACATAAGAAGCAGAAGAATCTGGCCGGTATACGGGTGCTTCATGCCTTCCGGCATATTCCACATTCCTGGCCATGTCAGGGGCACTGAAAGCATTTCTCGGTGTCGTACATTTTTCTCTGCGTTGAATCTCTGAATCCATACTGTAGCTCCTTTCTAGGAAACAGAGACTCGTTTCAAAAAAAAAAAAAAAAACTACAAGATCCAGCATGCCAAAAACATTGAGCCAAGAATCACATCCGGTCACAGTGTTACGTTGGTTATTTGTGGGCATGCTCATCCGATGGCTGGTGACCGCGAGCCACTAATTGGGGGTTTGTCCGGAGACTAAAAAATTCCATCGACGGGAAAAATTTGAGTAGGGGTTGTAACCAGTTGAGACAAACAACGGGTAGCTCTGGTGCCTTGAGGGGGTTAACTTCTGTAAGGAAAAGTCAGACCCAGTTATTTTGTATAGGGGTCCAGGGCACACCCATTTGGCATGGCTCCTGGGAGCTGGCGCAGTGCAGCTGTGTCTCCCACTCCGATTTCAATCCCCATTATGTGTTATTGTTCGGCCAGCTGCAGCTACCTCTGTCTGGCTGGATATTATTACCGCGTTCTTGTTTGCATTAAAGACGGAAATCAGGTTTTCGAGCTGTGTCCTTCTTCGCCAAGAATTTTTTTTTTTTCTAAATTTTAATATATATTTTTTTTAATCAAGACACTCTGTGCTACAAACAAGTGCGCTACTCACTTCTGTCATTTCCTTCCTGCTGTCTTGCGCCTTCGTATCTCTGGACATTTTAACCCCTAGCGCACCAGCTCCAGTCTGACAGCCGAGGATTTCAGATGGGTAAAAAAAATATTTTGAGAATTTTGAAAAGTATTTCAGAACCAGAATGATTTTGAAAAAAAATATATATGTAAAAAACGAATTTATTTTGGCCGGGTCTTATTAGTTTACATTTTATTTTTTTAATTCAAAATTATTTTATTTTATTTTTTTTATAATGCAAAATTATTTCATTATATATTTTAATTAATTATTGATATCTTTTTCTCAAAATCTGATTGTCAGAAACCCTTGGAGACTTCAGTCCATGAAATATGTCACATATTGTTAGGCCTTATTCACATGACACTGAAAAAGAGACAGTGAATGGATGTAGTCATACGATCCTATTTTTGATGGCCATGACATGGACATGCTCTATCTTTGTCCATTTTGATGGATACAAAAACAGACATGTGAATACATGCATAAACTTTCATGGGTTTTAAAATGGCCGTTTGATGGCCTTTTTTCACAGTCATGCGAATAGGGCCAAAAATGGACCAACATGTCCAATTTTTCATAGACATTAGGTCCGTCAAAAATGGAGCAGTCTCCATAGTCTATCAGCACAGGACTGGGGGTAGAAAACTTTGGGCCATTGTCTACATAGCTCCAGTATTTTCCCCAATCCTTCCATGGGTTATTGTGTCATATTCAGCTAACTCTGACCTCATGCATCCATACAGTTTTTAGGGGTTGTATAAGAATAGAAAAAAACATGGCTGACTTTTTGTTATGTCCAATGGTTGTTTGTAATATTTTGCTTGAATGAAGCTCAACTGCAATACCAGGTACAAACACTAGACAAGAGTGGCGCTGTTTCGAGTAGACGTCATCCAACTTTTTCTGTTTTCATGCTATCCATCATCCTAATCGAGTCTCTCTAGGCCTAAACTTCTTTACTGTACTCACTACCTACAGTTCACATCTTCCCTTCTCTATTCTATGGCCTTCTATTATGTAGATATCACTTTTATGTTCATTTTCACCAGTTTTCTTATTTCTCGAAGCCTCCAATGAAGAACATCCTTTTCCGATGACTTAGCATTCCTATTTTCTATCCTATCCCATTTTTTCGATAAAATATAATTTTACAGTAATTGACAAATGACTACGCGATGGGTCTAGCCATTGACCGGTTTCTATTGATGCGATTTTTGGTGCCAAAAATTAAGGGGGTCACCTATTTTTAGATGTATTGTTGGCTTCTCCAATGTTTGGCTTCTCCTTGCCTTACAGCAATGTCTACGAGGGTCAATCTATTCCACTAGAATTTTTGATTTCCCAGCACTGGCCTCAGTGTTTTTCCCTTTGACCCCTTTACCCTCCATCTCCACTGCTGCCACTCAAAAATAATGATATGACATTAAAATAATGAACCCAAAGGGGGCGACTTATATTCTATACATTGGAATGTTCAGAGGAGACCAATCACCGTTTCCTAAGAAAGTGCACCTGTAACATTAGACCGCCATTTTAAGACTGGTTTCTGTAGGGACCAGTGAAGACCTCATAAGAAGTCATTGTGTCCTACAGGCCAAACATTGACCTTGCCTTCAAAATGGCTGCCTTGATAGGGTACAGGACATGGATACACGATAATACATAAAGACACAGCACACCATCACACACTCCATGCTCTCCTGACCACACTACACTCTCTGTTTCCGCAACGGTCATGGCCAACCGGGTAGAAACAACATAGGGGAAAAATGTACAAGGGTCTCATTTCCATTTGCATAGAAATCTCCAAACCACAAAAAAATAAAATTAAAACCGTATTTAGCCACGTTATCCCACGAAAAGGATATATATATAATATAATATATAAAATAAAAAAAATGCTTCTACTTAAACACACGCTTACGAAACGCATCGTAGGACAGACTGCAGGTCACGGAGCACACACAACGGGATTAGGACTCTTGTTAGTGGTCATCGGTGGGTGCGGATTTTCCTTTCGCTCCCCGTCCCCCTCCCCTCCCCAATCTCTACTCCTGTGGTGGGTTAACTCAGGGTGAGACCAGGGAGGTGTAAGGTAAACAAGAGGGATAGAACAACGGAGACCAAATAGGATTGAGTCTTCTCTCTTCCTTCTCTTGCATTCTTCAGGCTTTTTTTGGTGGTGGGGCCAATTTGATGATTTCTTCTTCTGAAGGCTGCCTTATAATATCTGAAAGAAAAAAAAAAGTAAAAAAAAATTATGTCATATGTGGCCAGATGTACCACAATCCTGCGAGACCCCTTCTTTCTTGGACTGGACTTGGATGGCAGTGGACACCATCCTTCTACCACAAATAGTGGCAGTCAATAAGACTGGGACAATGTGGCCACCCACAATCGACTGATTCTTACATGGTCCAAACCTGCGAAGCCATGGTCATGCTTGGAGGTAAATGGCAAACATGAGGAACTGTGACCATTGTGTAACTTTTCTTTAGACTTATATAACATTGGGAGAAGTTTGCATGGTTTGGCATGGGTATTGTAGCTTTGGCCATATCACATGTAGACCTAATCTTAGCCATATTCCACCAAGATGAAGATGCCTGGATCATCTATACCTCTGGACCTTTATAAAAACCAAAATCAAGGGTTTTCAACTCTCAAGGTCTTAAAACTTGCTCCTCATGGTTCATTCTAGTTTTTCTTTTATCGGACCCAGGGTCAATGTGTCATCTCAGTCAAGGCAAAAAGTTCTCATATCTCTTGTGTCTTATTTTTGACAAAACCTTTTTTGACCCCACATATGAAGTCAACCCATGGTGAAGAATCAGACTTTATGATAACATACCTTTGTATTTCTTAGCACTAGGGATCCGAGTAAGTTTTGTGTCAAGTTCTTCTTCTGCTGAAATTTTCAAAACCTTGGTCCTGTAGTCAATGACCATGGTGAGAAGGTCGGGGCGTCGAGAGATCTCAAATATGTGTTCTATGTATGACAGGTTATCTGGAAAGTGCAAAATATATATATATATCAGAACACAAAAAGGATGTCAGGGTATGCTGCAAGCAGTAGTTTTGCAACAGTTTGAGAATTACACACGTGGACAAAATTGTTGGTACCCCTCGTTTAATGAAAGAAAAACCCACAATGGTCACAGAAATAACTTGCATCTGACAAAAGTAATTTGCCAAACTACATGTTGACAAGCCACAAAGCTTCTGGGAGAATGTTCTATGGACAGATGAGACAAAAATCGAAATTTTTGGCAAGGCACATCAGCTCTATGTTCACAGATGGAAAAATGAAGCATAACTTGAAAAGAACACTGTCCCTACTGTGAGACATGGAGGAGGCTCTGTTATGTTCTGGGGCTGCTTTGCTGCATCTGGCACAGGGTGTCTTGAATCTGTACAGGGTACAATGAAATCTCAAGACTATCAAGGGATTCTAGAGAGAAATGTGCTGCCCCCTCTCAGAAAGCTTGGTCTCAGTCGCAGGTCATGGGTCTTGCAACAGGATAATGACCCAAAACACACAGCTAAAAACACCCAAGAATGGCTAAGAGGAAAACATTGGACTATTCTGAAGTGGCCTTCTATGAATCCTGACCTAAATCCTATTGAGCATCTTTGAAAGGAGCTGAAACATGCCGTCTGGAAAAGGCACCCTTCACACCCGAGACAACTGGAGCAGTTTGCTCATGAGGAGTGGCCAAAATACCTGCTGAGAGGTGCAGAAGTCTCATTGACAGTTACAGGAATCGTTTGATTGCAGGGATTGCCTCAAAAGGTTGTGCAACAAAATAATAAGTTAAGGGAACCATCATTTCTGTCCAGGCCTGTTTCATGAGTTTTCTTTTTTAAAAAATTCTGTTGAAGCCTGGTTGAAAAGCAATGTCTGACTTTCATTTGTTCATTTTCATAGAATTTTTATATATTATTACTTTTGTCAGATTCAAGTTATTTCTGTGACCATTGTGGGTTTTTCTTTCATTAAACGAGGGGTACCAACAATTTTGTCCACGTGTGTACATACTGGAGACCACTGTCTTAGGTTGGGTTCACATCTGCGTAATTTTGGTCTGTTGTTCTGTTCCATAGTTGGAATAGAGGAACAGACTATACATTAAAATGGATCTGTTTAATGAGGCTCAACAACTTTTCCCGAGGAACCCAATTGACTAAATTGGGGGTCCAACAAATATCTGTTGTTTTTATGTTGTGATTTTGCCAGACAAAAAAAAATTGTTGCTGGACTTTTTCACCCATGATTTTAGATGGACTATGTAAAAAAAATGTGAAATTATATATATATATTAAAATCTATAATGTTGTATAATACATGACCATCGCTTCAAGCTGTAGCCTTGACTGCGGAAATAAAATTTTTCTTGTGTTTCCAGAGAAGCTTAATTGTCATGTCGGGTTTGCAGATGAGAGCCTGATGCCGGGTGACATAAGGTACAATGCTTCAGTTGTTTGGATTTAGAATGGTTCAGGCTTTCACGGATTGTTCTGCTGTGTAACAAAGGCCTAGTCCTTGCATTTACTTCTGGAGAATAGATGACCCTGTCCCGGCACATCATCCCCCCCCCTCTACCACCCCCGGTTACATCGAACAAATGTTCTTCCTTGTGAATGTCTTTAGGTAGGTTTTCATGTTTCTCGTGCTCAGGCAAACCCTCAGTCGGATCTTCTGTCCTTGTGATATATTATTGATATGGCTCGTTCGCCGGGTCCCAACAACTTGACAGACTTGTAGCAACGTGGCCTGGAGAATTGGAGCCATCAATTGGTCTGTCGTGAATAATGCATACCGTTCATGCCTCGGCTTCATGCGTAGGAATTTTTGAGTGGCTGGAAAGATGAGAGTGACTAAACTGTGTGGACACTTTCTATACTATGGATGTAGCAGCGCTGAGTCTGTCATTCCACATCTTTCGCCATGTTAAAGTGAGCTCTTGTTATTCAGTCTTCACTTATCTCATGAAGGTTACCTGAGACTTATCCCTATTAGATGGTGGGACCAGCAGTTAATGAGAACCTGATTATCTGAGCCCAATTCATGCCAAACTGGTCCATGGGATAGCTGTTAAATTGGCCATACTGACTAGATGAACGGCCTGACTCTTCACCACTGGCAGATGTTGGGGGAAAAGTGATCGGTTGTGTTGAATTTCAAGGTACCTAATAATTTTGTTCTCGGGGTGATAAGACATTGCCAGAGGTGCCCAACAGTGCTTACTCCCCAATGAGATCGCAGGCATACTTGGTCGTGTTAAGCCTGCATGTCTATGAAGCACTGGGTGGTGTTGAGACGTGAAGCTTGTTTGTCTGACCGCTATCTAAAGTGTATGTTTGAGGCTTATCAACTGATGACCTACAGGTTACATTCGCATATAACCTGTTCACATTCAAGTGAATGGGACAGAGCCATGATACTAATCATAGCCACTAAACAATGTACGGCACTGAGCTGGTTCTTGTGGGAAGAGGCTGTGGCACTCCTCTGAAAGCTGCGACAGATGATTGGTGGCAGTATCAATCTGAACCCCACCAATCTTCAGTCAACAACCTACCTTAAAGATAGGTCATCGATTCATAGAAAACTCCTTTAAATCTTGCTTAAAGAGTTCTGTAAAAATGCTCACAGCAGCACAGAGTATCTGTGTTATGAACCTAACATCTCCACCACCCCATGGTTCTTCTAACCAAACTTAGATGACTTTAGATCCCTATGTTGATTTACGTTTGATCCAGTAGAACTATGAGATTTGGGTTAGAGATGGACAAACCACTTCCTCATGAGATGGGTTTGACCCGAATATCCCAAATTGCTCAGTTTTTAACGAAACCGAACTATCGGGGATTGATCTAAGGCGAACTTAAAAGGGCCGCCTTGACATGCATTATAATTATTATACTCTGGGGTTTCTTCAGTATCAATTTTTTTCATTTTTTCACCTTCCCTGGATCTCCACCAATTATACTCTGGGGTCTGAAGAGACTCCAGAATATAATAATGTCACTATCCGAACTTGTTCGATCCGAAACGATTCAGGGATCTGAGCCACCCGAACCCGAATTGACACAAATCTCGTGAGGTTCGTCCATCTCTAATATTGGTGTTATTTGAGATGGACCTCTCGCAAGTGTTGATGGGTCTGATATGTCCACTTTGCCCACTTCACGTGACAACCCACAGGCCTGGTTCATTGAGTCTTCTTCCATGAGTCTTGATAGCTTCATGATACTGCTCTCCCTTCCTCTATGCTCACAGATCAAAAAACACAGATTGCTCGGAGTTACAGGGACCAAGCTCCACGTTGCCAGGGAACCAGGTTGGCAACGAGATGCCGAAGCTCAGGAAAGGTCACCTAGCTCCAGCGCTTCAATGTAGAGAGAAATGTCACTTTAATTATTGTGTGACAATAACAATCTCCTGTGCAAACAAGACTGGCGATAAGGAGGGGAGGGGCGCCGCTCTTCACTATCACACTGAATATAACAAAAATTGGGCTGTGATCGTAGACTCGTCGATGACTAGACATACAGAAGCTACCATTTCCATAATCCACCATAGCCCCTGAGGTGGAACCTCTTCTTTCTCGAGCTCAGTGAGATATACATGACGTCAGGATTGGAGTTTGATCATAGGGGCATTTCATGGAGGAATCCCTCACCCTAGTATATCATAGTATATAGCTTAAGTCTCTGGTCAGCCAAGGAGTGCATGGAGAGATAGTGGTGGTCAAGTGGGTGTTGGGTTTGGACTTCAAGAGGACCTGTCGCCAGGTCTAAAAAGCCCAATGATATACATCATCTGATCGGCAATGTCACCCTGAGCACTGTGATGTTTTGTTTATCCAAATCCGTTCCGCTATTCCAAAGATATAAGCCCTGTTAGTGTTGATGCAAATTAGGGTCTACTAGCCAAGTGGGCGGTAACAATGTAGTTTCTCTGGGGTGGGGTCTCTGTGTGTTGTATATCTCGCCGTGTTACCACCCACTTGGATAGTAGACTCTACTTTGTATCAGCACTGAAAGGGCTTATATCTTTGGAATATGCTGAAAGGATCTGGATAAACAAAACATCAAAATGCTCAGGGTGACAGCGCCGATCATTGGGGTAGGTTGATGTCATATAACAGGTTGCTTAGCTGGAAACATCGGTCAGTAGGTAATGATCAGGACTACAGGTTACTCTGTCTTGGTGTAGACCTTAAATTGAAAACCAGAGATATGCCCATCTGCTGTCTGCCCACTGGGTAGATCTAGAATCAGAGCTGGATTTGCTCTGGCACCAGTTAGTGTTAATTTTGTCATTGAAATCTTTACATAGGGAGGTGCGGTCCATTGCTAGACCCCTCTCCACCATAGTGTGGCTTACACGTATACCTAAAATTAGTAAAACATGTATTCAAAAACAGCGCCGCACATGTCCGCTGGTTGTGTATAGTATTGCAGTGTGTGCCCATTGACTTCTATTGAGCAGTACTGCAATACCAAATACAACCTGTGAACTGGTGGGGCACTGTTACTAAAAATAAGCAGCCATGTTTTTCAAGCAGTGGACAACCCCTTTAACACCATAATATTTAAAAGTTTATAAAATTTGTCCTTCAGGGGCTCGGAGGAGGGGGACACCATATTGATGATGATAAATAACATTAAGATTGCTTAACATGTAGAAATTGCGCTACGGTTCAGCGACATTCTCCATCATTTATAAAATGTTACTATGAACGCCGCTGTGTACAATGTTCTTGTGTTCTCCGCCCGGAGCCTTTAAATACATCTTGGTTTAGGAGATGACAAGGGGTTAAACGTTTTCACAGTGGCAGGGGAGCAGCATCGCTGGCGGTGGTCCCTTCGAAGGCATCAGACAAGCATTGGCATAGCAACAGAAGACTCTAACACAGGCCTGACCAGTGCTGAGAGGGGAATTGATGTAAAGGCCTCAGTATGAATCCCTCCCTCCTACAGCGCCGCAGGACACGACCGCTCCTGTAATTATTCCTTCTCTCCGACTAATGTCCCCGATATAGAGAAAATAGCAGCACACCCAGCATCCCTCTGAGGCTCTTGTCTCTGTGAAAAATGGCGCAAATGTGTTGGAGATATTAGAGATAGGTAACCTACTATCAGACTTCGGAGTTAATGGTAGGCGTGGCCTGACATTCGCAGTATTGCGACTAATGTGTATCTCATGACAACAGCCAAAAGAGTTTCACCAAATTATAGTAAGCGGTCCGAAAAGGATAACTCCAATCTGACCCAGAAACCAGACCTTAACGCTACATGGATAAAGGCCCACATGAGCAATGAGGGCTTTGCCATTTACCTCTTTGGAGCATATTCCTATTCATAGTCATATTCGCCAGTACTCAGAGCTTACCTTTTGCCAATTTATCATGTTTTTCCAGGAAATTGAACCAGTCTTGGCAGGAGGTGATTTCCTCACTCTTCTCGCTGGGGATGTCCTCCTTGCAGGCTGATTTTAATTGGTCTAAGTCCTCGTTGGTAATATTTTCGGTAAGCTCCTGCAGCAAAGCGCCGTACTCCTCCATGGCAGCCTGACAACAAGATACAGGCGTTATAAAATGGGATTATAGGAGGTAGTATTATATGTACAGTACAGAATATACAGTAACTACTATAATACTTCCTTCAATGTACAAGTATATAACAACTATAATGCTGCCTCCTATATACAATAATATAACAACTATAATACTGCTCCTATGTACAAGAATATAACTACTATAATACTGCTCCTATGTACAAGAATATAACTACTATAATACTGCTCCTATGTACAAGAATATAACTACTATAATACTACCTCCTATGTACAAGAATATAACTACTATAATACTGCTCCTATGTACAAGAATATAACTACTATAATACTGTTCCTATGTACAAGAATATAACTACTATAATACTGCTCCTATGTACAAGAATATAACTACTATAATACTACCTCCTATGTACAAGAATATAACTACTATAATACTACTCCTATGTACAAGAATAACTACTACCTGTATAATACTACCTCCTATGTACAAGAATGTAACTACTATAATACTGCCCTCTATGTACAAGAATATAACTACTATAATACTGCCCCCTATGTACAAGAATATAACTACTATAATACTGCTCCTATGTACAAGAATATAACTACTATAATACTGCCCCTATGTACAAGAATATAACTACTATAATACTGCCCCCTATGTACAAGAATATAACTACTATAATACTGCTCCTATGTACAAGAATATAACTACTATAATACTGCTCCTACGTACAAGAATATAACTACTATAATACTGCTCCTATGTACAAGAATATAACTACTATAATACTGCCTCCTATGTACAAGAATATAGCTACTATAATACTGCTCCTATGTACAAGAATATAACTACTATAATACTACTTCTATGTACAAGAATAACTACTACCTGTATAATACTACCTCCTATGTACAAGAATGTAACTACTATAATACTGCTCCTATGTACAAGAATATAACTACTATAATACTACCTCCTATATACAAGAATATAACTACTATAATACTGCACCCTATGTACAAGAATATAACTACTATAATACTGCTCCTATGTACAAGAATATAACTACTATAATACTACCTCCTATGTACAAGAATATAACTACTATAATACTGCTCCTATATACAAGAATATAACTACTATAATACAACTCCTATATACAAGAATATAACTACTATAATACTGCTCCTATGTACAAGAATATAACTACTATAATACTGCCCCTATGTACAAGAATATAACTACTATAATACTACCTCCTATGTACAAGAATATAACTACTATAATACTGCTCCTATGTACAAGAATATAACTACTATAATACTGCTCCTATGTACAAGAATATAACTTCTATAATAGTGCCTCTAGTGGACAGGTATATTAATGTACTCTATTAAGTATTAGCAGATGGTTGTTATAGCTATTATTGCAGCTTCTCATATTGTTAGCAGACATTCGGGATGACAGCAGCAGATTGGATGACACTGCTTTGATGAGCCGCCATTGAGATGGTGTCTTTAGTGTGTCAGATTGTTGCACACTCTGTGACACTGGCAGAGTGGAGGTGATGAAGTGTTAATGACACACCGCCCATCACTGCTCCAGTTTATCTTCATACTTCACACCCCTTATGCTGAAATAAGAACTCTGTACAATCCCATGAATTAACAGTTTCAGTTCCCCGCATGTATCCACTGTTTATACGTAGTTATATATCATTAGGAGTAGTGACATCACTGAGGCACAACTTCCCAACCTGCACTAGAGTCCACACAAGGCTGAAGCAGGTTGCATGCATCTTGATTTTTCCAAACTTATCTCTTGGGAAAATGTGCAAAATTTGGCTTAACCTGGTTCTGCAGTTCTTTACTTGTAGATCACAAGAAACTTGTCCTGCACTAAGGAATCCAAACAAGGGTGAAACAGGTTGTCTATGGCCTATTGTCTACAAAAGTGGCTGTTATGAAAATGGAAACGTATTTGGGACCCTTCTCATTGTTTTGCATCAAATCACTTAGAGACTGCAACAACCTCTCATTCACTGATGAATATATATACAAGGATGAAACAGGTTGTCGACAGGTTGTCGTACACAAATTTGTGTGGTTTACAATGAATAATTCCCATTGTTTATCCTGTCTTATGCTAATGAGTTCGAACAAGGGGGAAAGAGATTTTTTGCAGTCTGATTTCTTCCATACTGGCATTTGTGCAGCCTGATTTCTACAAATCATCAGTGAAATCGGTTCCCGGCAAC
This sequence comes from Leptodactylus fallax, assembly GCA_947044405.1. Lineage (NCBI taxonomy): Eukaryota > Metazoa > Chordata > Amphibia > Anura > Leptodactylidae > Leptodactylus > Leptodactylus fallax. The sequence goes on from CAMRHE010000271.1 coordinate 2,706,895, forward strand.
ACCAACCTATCTTAAGCTAAAGAATCCAAATAAGGGTGAAACAGGTTTCTGACCACAATGACCTGTCCTGAACTAATGAGTCTAAAAAGGGTGAAATAGGTTCCTGACCACACCAGCTTGTCATGAGCTAATGAGTTCAAACAAGGTTGAAACAGGTTTCTGACCACAACTATCTGTCCTTAACCAATGAGTCCAAACAAGGGTGAAACAGGTTCTTGATTAAAGCAACCTGTTTTGAGCTAATGAGTCCAAACAAAGGTCAACTAGGTTCCTGACCACAACCATCTGTCCTGAACCAATGAGTCCAAAAAGGGTGAAATAGGTTCCTTGCCACAACAACCTATCCAGAGCTAATGAGTCCAAACAAGGGTAAAACAGCTTTCCATACACAACAATCTGTCCTGAGCTAATGATTTTAAACAAGGGTGGAACAATTTCCTGACCACAACAATCTGTCCTGTGCTACAGAGTCTAAGTTAGGGTAAAAAAGACTCCTGAGCACAACAAGCTGAACAGAGCTAATGAGTCCAAACAAGGGTGAGACAGTTTCCCGACCCAAACCATCTGCCCTGAACCAATGAGTCCAAAAAGGGTGAAATATGTTGTTGACCCCAACAACTTGTTATAAGCCAAGGAGTCGAAAAGTAGGTTGAAATAGGTTCCTGACCACAACAACCTGTCCTGAACTAATAAGTCCAAACAAGGGTGAAACAGTTTTCCTAACCACAACATCCTATCCTGAACTACTGAGTCTAAACAAGGGTGGAACAAGTTGGCAGGATATTGTCTACAGTGTGGTGTAGAAATGAAGAAAATTCCATTGTATTCTGTAAAAATTTTGGCACCATTGGTTTGTTGACCACAATAACCCATCCTACACTGACGATTGCAAGCAAGGGAGCAACAGATGGATCACTCATTAGGTATCGGTACATGGGGTGATGAGTTCATTTGTTCAATAATCACTTCGGTCAAGCCATTGTCTATATCAGTTGACCCCTTTATGTAGCATAAGTAGAATTACCCAGAAGTCTGTTGTCCATACATTCTCATTGCACTAATTTTGGATCTAAAAAACAGAATGTATACATCGCTGCGTCCATGTACAGTAATGTCGGAGCTGTCTGACGTGTACTGAATGCGTTACCTTCTTGCTCACAGCTCAAGGAAAACTAATTAACAGTTATTAACGGCATCTTTACACTTGATTTCAGGGGAGATGGAGGAGGGGGAGGGGTGTGAAAAGACATGGTAGAAATTGGAGCAGCGACGTCCAGGAAGATATGTGCGTCAGGTGAGCGCCACCATGTCCCGGAAAGGACCACAAGTGATGGCGATATAATGAGATTACTAGTCCTGTTCTATTACATGGGGGTATATAATTAGCATGCACAGCTCTATCGCGGTGTCAGCCGCAGGAATTAATTGGCTAAAGAGGAGAGCGACAGGTTAATTTGTGCGTCGCTCGGTGAAATTGGAATAATGTGATTTATTTTTTGCTATGAACTTTTTAAAGGAACACTCCTGGAAAAACTGATACACGTTGTTATTCTTGGTGTAGAGTCTGCAGGGGCGGGGCATGACACAGGGATTCCTGCTTTGGTGAGGTTTATTTTGGTCATGCTCCACCCCCTAAGAGCCAGCGCTGGACACAGCACAGTGTATATGCCCTTCTGGAGGGAAGAAGTTAAAGGGCATCCGTCATTTTAAGAAACCTTTGACATGTCATAGTTAGAGATGAGCGCAGTTTTAAAAAATTCGATTTGGCAACTTCGGTGAATTTTCCAAATTAAATAGCGTTAAAAAACCAGCTATTTCCTGGGTGCAGAGAGCCGGGGGTGGGCGGCAAAATGGCGGAAGCCTTTGGATTCCGCGGTCATGTTTTACCACGGCATCCAAGGTGTTAAAACCCCCGATCGGTTATGGAGCAGGGTGTTAGCTGTCAGTTACAGCTAACACCCGCTCCCGATGCCGTGGGCACAGTTCTTAGCGGCTCTCTAATGGTTGCTCTACTCTCTGAGGAGAGGTGCGTAGATTCGTGAAGGGATCCAGGGCTCAACAATGAATTCATGGTCCTAAAATCCAGGACCGTTAGCAAGAAGTCACATTGACACCTGTCCAAGCTTGGGGGGAATCTCCTCTCCGAGGCTTTGAGAGCCACGTGCGTAACTTGAGGGGATGCAGAGGGTATAACCACACCCAGGCCCAGGAGCCTCAGGGGGCCCACAAAATGTGTCTTCTCAATTTGAGGAGAGCAGTTCCATAAAGGATACATTATAAATGGGGTCCTGGTACAGATTTTGCAGGTCCAGGAGGTTCATGTTACGCCTCTGTTGACATCTTTGTCAGACCTTTACCGCTGAACATTACTTTAGGGGACAACACCGCAGCGAAGACTATGCAGTTTGCAGGTGTGTACCTAGAAAAGGGAAAACCCCAAAAATAGTGACACTTACAGCATTAACCTACTGTATATGACCGTGGTCTGGTGACTACTGGCAACTGATCATGACCTTGAGGGTGGTAACGTGGTATCACCTTCGATGAAGACATTACGACAGGGGAAAGGAGGGACCTTAAGGTGCTGGATCCCTCTCCTAAAATCTGAAGTTAGAGTGGTACTTGGGTCCCCTCACTTGGTGAGCCACATTGTAGTGCCATAGCCTGGTTGTGTGTGCTCATAGACAACATGTCCGCTCCTGTAAAAGGTCATGGGGTTGAAGCAGCAGAGAGGCCTATGTGCCCCAATGGCTAATTTTGGAATCAGGAATCCATGTTGATGCATCAGTGGGTTCTGTCTTCTTCAGAGCTTTAGCAGCATGACCTGTCTCATTGAAGGTCCGCACATGGGATGATTTTTCACAGTTGCGAAGGGTACTTTACACAGAGTTATAAAATAGTAGTAGTTCCCCTTTAAATACCAAGGTCAGCGCCATCAGGAATCTACTGGATGATCCCCATCCCCTTCTATTACATAACCTGTGGCGGGCGGAGGCAGACATGCTGTCTGTGAGATTAACACACGGCCCAACGCAGGACGACAGTGATCTCTGCAAACTGCTCGATATACTGTCTGCAGGAGGCTGATGGTGATCACATGTGACACGGAGAGAGGAGTGCAACAAGCAGCATGGCGACTGCGCTGCGAGCGAGCGAGCGGCTGCCCCGCCACAAACCTGTACCTACCGTATGTGCCCGAGTCTGGGTATACAGCAAGGGGCATCATACCAGGCTGTCGGTCACAATGTCACCGCTCAGCAGGCAGCATCGTACATGATAGGCTTAGATACAGCAGCTCAGCAAACAGTATCATTCATGATAGGCTTAGATACTGCAGCTCAGCAGGCAGCATCATACATGATAGGCTAAGATGCAGCAGCTCAGCAAACAGTATCGCACATGATAGGCTTAGATACAGCTAGGAGCACATGATAGGATTAGCTACGTAGCTCTGCAGACAGTTTCACAAATAACTGGCTTAGATATAGCGGCTCAGCAGTCACTATTAGCACAGTTGGAGGCTTTCCTCTATATTTTGGGGACACTCTGACTTGTGACAATCTGGGAGCGCTGAGCAGAGGTTTCGGAGCTGACAGGTTCAGGTTGGGCTCGGATCCACGTGACGTCCAGCCCAGAATACTGAATGAATCTCCATCCGTGTAGCAGGAAAGCTGCGGCCAGGAGAGGGATTCAGTGTCAGGAAGAGGCAGGTCACCTGCAGAGATTTCCTCTGAAAGAAACAAAGCAGCCGTGGATTTCCTGTCAGGGAAGTGAGCGTTGAATTAGGACAAGGCCCCTGTGCCAGCCGGGTAACCTCCAGCGTGGTGGCAAACCTGACACAAGAACCAGGCGTCATGTCATCTGCTCCGTGTCCTGGTGATCTCTGGAGGATACAACAAAGTCTGCAGACGAAGGGTTAAATCTTTCTGTACCATGTGACTGGTTTATTATTGTGTTCATTGCCTCAGTGCCAAGGGCATAGCTATTAGGGGTGCAGAGACAGTCACAGTGCCCCATAACAGTGACAGCCACAGTGCCCTAATAACAGTGACAGCCACAGTGCCCCATAACAGTGACAGCCCTAGTGCTCCCATAACAGTGACAGCCACAGTGCCCCATAACAGTGACAGCCACAGTGCCCTAATAACAGTGACAGCCCTAGTGCTCCCATAACAGTGACAGCCACAGTGTCCCCATAACAGTGACAGCCACAGTGCCCCATAACAGTGACAGCCACAGTGCCCCCATAACAGTGACAGCCACAGTGTCCCCATAACAGTGACAGCCACAGTGCTCCATAACAGTGACAGCCACAGTGCCCCATAACAGTGACAGCCACAGTGCCCCATAACAGTGACAGCCACAGTGCCCCATAACAGTGATAGCCACAGTGCCCCATAACAGTGACAGCCACAGTGCCCTAATAACAGTGACAGCCACAGTGCCCCATAACAGTGACAGTCACAGTGCCCCATAACAGTGACAGCCACAGTGCCCTAATAACAGTGACAGCCACAGTGCCCCATAACAGTGACAGTCACAGTGCCCCATAACAGTGACAGCCACAGTGCCCCATAACAGTGACAGTCACAGTGCCCCATAACAGTGACAGCCACAGTGCCCTAATAACAGTGACAGCCACAGTGCCCCATAACAGTGACAGCCACAGTGCTCCATAACAGTGATAGCCACAGTGCCCCATAATAGTGACAGACACAGTGCCCCATAACAGTGACAGCCGCAGTGTCCCATAACAGTGACAGTCGCAGTGCCCCATAATAGTGACAGTCACAGTGCCCCCATAACAGTGACAGCCACAGTGCCCCATAATAGTGACAGCCACAGTGCCTCATAACAGTGACAGCCACAGTGCCCCATAACAGTGACAGCCCTAGTGCTCCCATAACAGTGACAGCCACAGTGTCCCCATAACAGTGACAGCCACAGTGCCCCATAACAGTGACAGCCACAGTGCCCCATAACAGTGACAGCCACAGTGCCCCATAACAGTGATAGCCACAGTGCCCCATAACAGTGACAGCCACAGTGCCCTAATAACAGTGACAGCCACAGTGCCCCATAACAGTGACAGTCACAGTGCCCCATAACAGTGACAGCCACAGTGCCCTAATAACAGTGACAGCCACAGTGCCCCATAACAGTGACAGCCACAGTGTCCCCATAATAGTGACAGCCACAGTGCCCCATAACAGTGACAGCCACAGTGCCCCATAACAGTGACAGCCACAGTGCCCCATAATAGTGACAGCCACTGTGCCCCATAATAGTGACAGCCACAGTGCCCCATAACAGTGACAGCCACAGTGTCCCCATAACACTGACTGCCACAGTGCCCCATAACAGTGACAGCCACAGTGTTCCCATAACAGTGACAGTCACAGTGCCCCATAACAGTGACTACCACAGTGCCCCATAATAGTGACAGTCACAGTGTTCAATAACAGTGACAGCCACAGTGCCCCATAACAGTGACAGCCACAGTGCCCCATAACAGTGACAGCCACAATGCCCCATAATAGTGACAGCCACAGTGCCCCATAACAGTGACAGCCACAGTGCCCCATAACAGTGACAGCCCTAGTGCTCCCATAACAGTGACAGCCACAGTGCTCCATAACAGTGACAGCCACAGTGCCCCATAACAGTGACAGCCACAGTGCCCCATAACAGTGACAGCCCTAGTGCTCCCATAACAGTGACAGCCACAGTGCCCCATAACAGTGATAGCCACAGTGCCCCATAACAGTGACAGCCACAGTGCCCTAATAACAGTGATAGCCACAGTGCCCCATAACATTGACAGCCACAGTGCCCTAATAACAGTGACAGCCACAGTGCCCCATAACAGTGACAGTCACAGTGCCCCATAACAGTGACAGCCACAGTGCCCTAATAACAGTGACAGCCACAGTGCCCCATAACAGTGAAAGCCACAGTGTCCCCATAACAGTGACAGCCACAGTGCCCTAATAACAGTGACAGCCACAGTGTTCCATAACAGTGACAGCCACAGTGCTCCATAACAGTGACAGCCACAGTGCCCTCATAACAGTGACAGCCACAGCGTCCCCATAACAGTGACATACACAGTGTCCCCATAACTGTGACAGCCACAGTGTTCCATAACAGTGACAGCCACAGTGCTCCATAACAGTGACAGCCACAGTGCCCCATAACAGTGACAGCCACAGTGCCCTCATAACAGTGACAGCCACAGTGTCCCCATAACAGTGACAGCCACAGTGTCCCCATAACAGTGACAGCCACAGTGTCCCCATAACAGTGACATACACAGTGTCCCCATAACTGTGACAGCCACAGTGCCTTTTGTTAGTTTTTTTCTACTCTTTATAGATCACACCCACCTCGTCCTTCTCCCGGGCGCCCCCATATTTCCCTCTAGGACGCCGCCTACGCTGATATATGTGGGCCACATAAATATTCAATGTACCTGGAAGATAATGCAGCTGTCTGACCAGATGACATCATGTACCGGACCAGAGGGGGCCCGAGGTACCGCAGAGCCTAACATACAACTCAACATGATAGCTCACACCGAGGTGCACCGTATCACTAATTATAGGCTTAGATACACAGCTTCAGTAGACATCACCGCACATAATGCAATTACATATACAGCTTAGGCTAAGTTCACATCTGTGCCGGGGTCTCCATTGGAGACTCCACCGCAGTAACCGCCAAAGATCGGCGGAGAGAAAGGTCCTGCACGGAGTATGTATTCAGTATGTAAATGGTGGTCACTGGACGGACCTCATTATAGTCAATGAGGTCCACGTGTAACCGCTGTTTTAGAGGTCCGGCTCTCTGACATTCGGGTCCCAGCGCAGATGTGAATCTAGCCTAAGCACACACTACAACAAATGATAGGCTTAGATACAGCAGAGTATCACACATGATGGAATCAGAAGGGCAGGTAGGAACTTAGCCTCAGCAGACAGTATCACACATGATAGAATTAGATACAGCAGAGTATCACATGTGATAAAATCAGATACAGCAGCTCAGCAGACAGTATCACACATAAGATTAGCTACAATGGCTCAGCAGACAGTATCACTCATTACAGAATTAGATACACAGCTCAGAAGACAGTATCACACATGACTGAATTAGATACAATGATTAAGCAGACAGTATCACATATGATAGGATTAGATACATAGCTCAGCAGACAGTATAACACATGATAGGATTAGATACACATCTCAGCAGACAGTATCACACATGATAGAATTAGATACACAGCTCAGCAGACAGTATCACATATGATAGGATTAGATACACAGCTCAGCAGACAGTATCACATACGATAGGATTAGATACACAGCTCAGCAGACAGTATCACACATGTTAGACTAAAATACAGTAGCTCAGAAAGTATCACACAAGAGACTTAGAAACACCAGCCAGTATCAAACATGACAAAATTAGATACAATGGCTTATCAAGTATTTTTATAAGATAAACTTAGATACACCAGCTCTGCAAACAGTATCACATGATAGGCTTAGATACACTAGCTCTGCCGAGAGCATCACATGATAGGCTTAGATACACTAGTTCTGCAGACAGCATTATGCTATAGATTTAGATACCCATAGCGACCATTCACAGCAAAGCATTTATTTTACAAGAACAGATTAAAAAATGAAATCTGCGCTGTGATTGGTTGCTATGCGCATAACCTACCACATTGCCTACAGACAGACAGCAAAGTCATACATAGCAACCAATCACAGCATAGCTTTCATTTTACCACAGCAGTTAGATGAAAGGAGGTCTGAGGTGTAATAAGGAGAGGTCTTCTCCAAGACTGAAAATCTGTCACATATGTGCTCTGGGTAAGGAGGTGGACACTGGAGAATATATATATATATATATATATATATATATATATATATATATATATATACATATATACAGTACAGACCAAAAGTTTGGACACACCTTCTCATTCCAAGAGTTTTCTGTATTTTCATGACTATAAAAATTGTAGATTCGCACTGAAGGCATCAAAACTATGAATTACCACATGTGGAATTATATACTTAACAAAAAAGTGTGAAACAACTGAAAATATGTCTTATATTCTAGGTTCTTCAAAGTAGCCACCTTTTGCTTTGATTACTGCTTTGCACACTCTTGGCATTCTCTTGATGAGCTTCAAGAGGTAGTCACCTGAAATGGTTTTCACTTCACACGTGTGCCCTGTCAGGTTTAATAAGTGGGATTTCTTGCCTTATAAATGGGGTTGGGACCATCAGTTGTGTTGTTCAGAAGTCAGGTGGATACACAGCTGATAGTCCTACTGAATGGAGTGTTAGAATTTGTATTATGGCAAGAAAAAAGCAGCTAAGTAAAGAAAAACGAGTGGCCATCATTACTTTAAGAAATGAAGGTCAGTCAGTCCGAAAAATTGGGAAAACTTTGAAAGTGTCCCCAAGTGCAGTGGCCAAAACCATCAAGCGCTACAAAGAAACTGGCTCACATGAGGACCGCCCCAGGAAAGGAAGACCAAGAGTCACCTCTGCTGCGGAGGATAAGTTCATCCGAGTCACCAGCCTCAGAAATCGCAGGTTAACAGCAGCTCAGATTAGAGACCAGGTCAATGCCACACAGAGTTCTAGCAGCAGACACATCTCTACAACAACTGTTAAGAGGAGACTGTGTGCAGCAGGCCTTCATGGTAAAATAGCTGCTAGGAAACCACTGCTAAGGACAGGCAACAAGCACAAGAAGAACACAAGGAATGGACATTAGACCTGTGGAAATCTGGGCTTTGGTCTGATGAGTCCAAATTTGAGATCTTTGGTTCCAACCACCGTGTCTTTGTGCGACGCAGAAAAGGTGAACGAATGGACTCTACATGCCTGGTTCCCACCGTGAAGCATGGAGGAGGAGGTGTGATGGTGTGGGGGTGCTTTGCTGGTGACACTGTTGGGGATTTATTCAAAATTGAAGGTATACTGAACCAGCATGGTTACCACAGCACTTGCAGCGGCATGCTATTCCATCCGGTTTGCGTTTAGTTGGACCATCATTTATTTTTCAACAGGACAATGACCCCAAACACACCTCCAGACTGTGTAAGGGCTATTTGACCAAGAAGGAGAGTGATGGAGTGCTACGCCAGATGACCTGGCCTCCACAGTCACCAGACCTGAACCCAATCCAGATGGTTTGGGGTGAGCTGGACCGCAGAGTGAAGGCAAAAGGGCCAACAAGTGCTAAGCATCTCTGGGAACTCCTTCAAGACTGTTGGAAGACCATTTCAGGTGACTACCTCTTGAAGCTCATCAAGAGAATGCCAAGAGTGTGCAAAGCAGTAATCCAAGCAAAAGGTGGCTACTTTGAAGAACCTAGAATATAAGACATATTTTCAGTTGTTTCACACTTTTTTGTTAAGTATATAATTCCACATGTGTTAATTCATAGTTTTGATGCCTTCAGTGTGAATCTACAATTTTTATAGTCATGAAAATACAGAAAACTTTTGGAATGAGAAGGTGTGTCCAAACCTTTGGACTGTACTGTATATATATATATATATATATATATACACACACACATATATACACATACAGTATATATTAACCAAGCCCTCTCTGTATATACACAGGATTATATATGTCCAGCAGAATCACAGATATTGGAGGTGACAGAGACATTGTCTGGATTATTTCCTGCCATTGACATTTATTTAGAGGCGACTTCCTTCTCACCTAAGATTTAGTCAGTCAAACATCCCCCTCGTCTGGTTTATATCACCATATTGTATACACGTAAGGAGCATCTGATATATAGTCCTGCGATCCCCACCGTAACGTTCACCCGAAATACCAGCATTCCTCACTGCACAGTACTACTTCTCTAAAACTGCGTATACCTACACTGCACAGTACTACTTCTCTAATAGTGCATATACCTACAGTGCACAGTACTACTTCTATAATACTGCATATACCTACACTGCACAGTACTACTTCTCTAATACTGCATATACCTACAGTGCACAGTACTACTTCTATAATACTACGTATACCAACACTACACAGTACTACTTCTATAATACTACATATACCAACACTGCACAGTACTACTTCTCTAATACTGCATATACCTACACTGCACAGTACTACTTCTCTAATACTGCATATAACTACAGTGCACAGTACTATTTCTATAACACTGCGTATACCAACACTACACAGTACTACTTATATAATAATACGTATGCCAACACTGCACTGTACTACTTCTATAATACTGCATATACCTACAGTGCACAGTACTACTTCTATAATACTGCGTATACCAACACTACACAGTACTACTTCTATAATACTACGTATACCAACACTGCACAGTACCACTTTTCTTGTCCTGTATACTGGTGTAATTCTCAGTATCTGCTCTTATTCTGTATATACGGACAGTGCACAGTACCACTTCTCTTGTCCTGTATACTGGTGTAATTCTCAGTATCTGCTCTTATTCTGTATATATGGACACTGCACAGTACCACTTCTCTTGTCCTGTATACTGGGTGTAGTTCTCAGTATCTGCTCTTATTTTGTATATACGGACAGTGCACAGTACCACTTCTCTTGTCCTGTATACTGGGTGTAATTCTCAGTATCTGCTCTTATTCTGTATATATGGACACTGCACAGTACCACTTCTCTTGTCCCGTATACTGGTGTAATTCTCAGTATCTGCTGTTATTCTGTATATACGGACAGTGCACAGTACCACTTCTCTTGTCCTGTATACTGGTGTAATTCTCAGTATCTGCTCTTATTCTGTATATACAGACAGTGCACAGTACCACTTCTCTTGTCCTGTATACTGGTGTAATTCTCAGTATCTGCTCTTATTCTGTATATACGGACAGTGCACAGTACCACTTCTCTTGTCCTGTATAGTGGTGTAATTCTCAGTATCTGCCCTTGTTCTGTATATACGGACAGTGCACAGTACCACTTCTCTTGTCCTGTATACTGGTGTAATTCTCAGTATCTGCCCTTGTTCTGTATATACGGACAGTGCACAGTACCACTTCTCTTGTCCTGTATACTGGTGTAATTCTCAGTATCTCCTCTTATTCTGTATATATGGACAGTGCACAGTACCACTTCTCTTGTCCTGTATACTGGTGTAATTCTCAGTATCTGCTCTTATTCTGTATATACGGACAGTGCACAGTACCACTTCTCTTGTCCTGTATATACTGGTGTAATTCTCAGTATCTGCTCTTATTCTGTATATATGGACAGTGCACAGTACCACTTCTCTTGTCCCGTATACTGGTGTAATTCTCAGTATCTGCTGTTATTCTGTATATACGGACAGTGCACAGTACCACTTCTCTTGTCCCGTATACTGGTGTAATTCTCAGTATCTGCTCTTATTCTGTATATAAGGACAGTGCACAGTACCACTTCTCTTGTCCTGTATACTGGTGTAATTCTCAGTATCTGCCCTTATTCTGTATATAGGACAGTGCACAGTACCACTTCTCTTGTCCTGTATACTGGGTGTAATTCTCAGTATCTGCTCTTATTCTGTATATAGGAAAGTGCACAGTACCACTTCTCTTGTCCTGTATACTGGTGTAATTCTCAGTATCTGCTCTTATTCTGTATATACGGACAGTGCACAGTACCACTTCTCTTGTCCTGTATACTGGTGTAATTCTCAGTATCTGCACTTATTCTGTATATATGGACAGTGCACAGTACCACTTCTCTTGTCCTGTATACTGGTGTAATTCTCAGTATCTGCTCTTATTCTGTATATATGGACAGTGCACAGTACCACTTCTCTTGTCCTGTATACTGGGTGTAATTCTCAGTATCTGCTCTTATTCTGTATATATGGACAGTGCACAGTACTACTTCTCTTGTCCTGTATACTGGTGTAATTCTCAGTATCTGCCCTTATTCTGTATATACGGACAGTGCACAGTACCACTTCTCTTGTCCTGTATACTGGGTGTAATTCTCAGTATCTGCTCTTATTCTGTATATAGGACAGTGCACAGTACCACTTCTCTTGTCCTGTATACTGGGTGTAATTCTCAGTATCTGCTCTTATTCTGTATATATGGACAGTGCACAGTACCACTTCTCTTGTCCTGTATACTGGTGTAATTCTCAGTATCTGCTCTTATTCTGTATATAAGGACAGTGCACAGTACCACTTCTCTTGTCCTGTATACTGGTGTAATTCTCAGTATCTGCTCTTATTCTGTATATAAGGACAGTGCACAGTACCACTTCTCTTGTCCTGTATACTGGTGTAATTCTCAGTATCTGCTCTTATTCTGTATATATAGACAGTGCACAGTACCACTTCTCTTGTCCTGTATACTGGTGTAATTCTCAGTATCTGCACTTATTCTGTATATATGGACAGTGCACAGTACCACTTCTCTTGTCCTGTATACTGGTGCAATTCTCAGTATCTGCTCTTATTCTGTATATAGGACAGTGCACAGTACCACTTCTCTTGTCCTGTATACTGGTGTAATTCTCTGTATCTGCTCTTATTCTGTATATATGGACAGTGCACAGTACCACTTCTCTTGTCCTGTATACTGGTGCAATTCTCAGTATTTGCTCTTATTCTGTATATACGGACAGTGCACAGTACCACTTCTCCTGTCCTGTATACTGGTGTAATTCTCAGTATCTGCTCTTATTCTGTATATAGGACAGTGCACAGTACCACTTCTCTTGTCCTGTATACTGGTGTAATTCTCAGTATCTGCTCTTATTCTGTATATACGGACAGTGCACAGTACCACTTCTCCTGTCCTGTATACTGGTGTAATTCTCAGTGTCTGCTCTTATTCTGTATATATGGACAGTGCACAGTACCACTTCTCTTGTCCTGTATACTGGTGTAATTCTCAGTATCTGCTCTTATTCTGTATATAGGACAGTGCACAGTACCACTTCTCTTGTCCTGTATACTGGTGTAATTCTCAGTATCTGCCCTTATTCTGTATATATGGACACTGCACAGTACCACTTCTCTTGTCCTTTATACTGGTGTAATTCTCAGTATCTGCTCTTATTCTGTATATATGGACAGTGCACAGTACCACTTCTCTTGTCCTGTATACTGGTGTAATTCTCAGTATCTGCCCTTATTCTGTATATATGGACACTGCACAGTACCACTTCTCTTGTCCTTTATACTGGTGTAATTCTCAGTATCTGCTCTTATTCTGTATATAAGGACAGTGCACAGTACCACTTCTCTTGTCTTGTATACTGGTGTAATTCTCAGTATCTGCTCTTATTCTGTATATAAGGACAGTGCACAGTACCACTTCTCTTGTCCTGTATACTGGGTGTAATTCTCAGTGTCTTCCTATGTGTGGTCAGTGCACAGTACAATTTTACTAAGCTTTTCACATCTGTGGGGAGGGGGGCACAGATAATCTGTTGGGGGACAGATAGCGCCTCTCTGTGGATGACATAACACATAATGGTTATCACAAGGCTGGATTCTGCTGATATTTCCTAATGAATAGGTCAGGCTGCAGAAGGGAGGGGGGGATTGGGGGAGGGGAGACTGTGAATTTGTAACCGGTTGTACCCCCCTACCTGTTTCAGCATTACACTTTAAAGGTTGCCAAAAGTGGCATAAAACTGATGTTAGTGACAGGGAGTATTCTTCTACTCTAGTTACATCCGGAGATGCACTGTGTATGTCAGTGTACTGTGAATCTACTGAACCAGTAGGGAATGGTCGGAAATGCAGTGCAGGGAAACGTTGAGTGTCACGCTAATATTACTTGTGAAATATAATTCATTTACAATATTGTGTCGCTTTTCTTTGTCTTCTGTTTAGTCATACCTTCTACTCTAGTCACATCCAGAGCTGCATTCATCTTGCTGCTTGCTATGCATCAAGACTGTGATAGAGACATCGTAAACATTATAGTAAGGTGATCCTGTCTTTCTTTTCCTCCACATCAGATGGCTGCTCACGACTACAGTATATTTCCTGTATGTACTACAGTTCAGCATTTACTGTGAACACTTGGAATCCGCAGGGCATGCAGGTAACTGTCTTTTCTGATCTCTAAAAAAAGTGTATGTTTGCAGATTTTTTAACTTCACATGATGTCTGCGAAAGCGACGAAGAATCTTGGGAAACATAATTCATTCTATTGGTAATCCTGTTTGCTGCAAGCCTAGGCGGCATTAAAACAACTGATCAGCACAGTGCTGTTTTTAAGCTACGGTGGTGACATCTGGTGAGCATTTTCTGAGCGTTAAGGGTATGCTCACACAGAGGAATTAGAGGCTGTCTTCTGACTCAAATTCCTCTCCCAAAACTGTCCATGTGGAACCCTTGGTGGAAGCTGACGTGGAGGCTTTTCCGCCATGGATTTGGACATTGATCAGCCTAATGTACAATGGGATTAATGGAGTAAGAGGCCATGCGCAATTACAGCAAGATCGATCAGCGCTTTGATGTATGTCAGATGAAGGTACAGTGCCTAATGTAACACTACATTGTCACAATGGCTGACTACAGTCATGGCCAAAAGTTTTGAGAATGACACAAATATTCTATTTTCACATGATCTGCTGCCCTCTGGTTTTTATGTGTGTTTGTCAGATGTTTTTATCACATACAGAAATAGAATTGCATTCATATTATGAGTAACAGAAGCTTATATTGACAGTTAGAATGAGTTAATGCAGCAAGTCAATATTTGCAGTGTTGACCCTTCTTCTTCAGGACCTCTGCAATTCTCCCTGGCATGCTCTCAATCAACTTCTGGACCAAATCCTGACTGATAGCAGTCCATTCTTGCAGAATCAATGCTTTCATTTTGTCTGAATTTGTTGGTTTTTGTTTGTCCACCCGTCTCTTGATGATTGACCACAAGTTCTCAATGGGATTAAGATCTGGGGAGTTTCCAGGCCATGGACCCAAAATCTCTGTTTTGTTCCCTGAGCCATTTAGTTATCACCTTTGCTTTATGGCAAGGTGCTCCATCATGCTGGAAAAGGCATTGTTGAGCGCCAAACTGCTCTTGGGCGGTTGGGAGAAGTTGCTCTTGGAGGACATTCTGGTACCATTCTTTATTCATGGCTGTGTTTTTAGGCAAGACTGTGAGAGAGCCGATTCCCTTGGCTGAGAAGCAACCCCACACATGAATGGTTTCAGGATGCTTTACAGTTGGCATGAGACAAGACTGGTGGTAGCGCTCACCTCTTCTTCTCCGAATAAGCTGTTTTCCAGATGTTCCAAACAATGGAAAAGGGGATTCATCAGAGAAAATGACTTTCCCCCAGTCCTCAGCAGTCCACTCCCTGTACCTTTTGCAGAATATCAGTCTGTCCCTGATGTTTTTTCTGGAGAGAAGTGGCTTCTTTGCTGCCCTCCTTGAGACCAGGCCTTGCTCCAAGAGTCTCCGCCTCACAGTGCGTGCAGATGCACTCACACCTGCCTGCTGCCATTCCTCAGCAAGCTCTGCACTGCTGGTAGCCCGATCCCGCAGCTGAAACACTTTTAAGAGACGGTCCTGCCGCTTGCTGGTCTTTCTTGGGCGCCCTGGAGCCTTTTTGGCACCAATGGAACCTCTCTCCTTGAAGTTCTTGATGATGCGATAGATTGTTGACTGAGGTGCAATCTTTCTAGCTGCAATACTCTTCCCAGTTAGGCCATTTTTGTGCAGTGCAATGATGACTGCACGTGTTTCTTTAGAGATAACCATGGTTAACAGAAGAGAAACAATGATGGCAAGCACCAGCCTCCTTTTAAAGTGTCCAGTGGTGTCATTCTTACTTAATCATGACAGATTGATCTCCAGCCCTGTCCTCATCAACACCCACACCTGTGTTAATGGAGCAATCACTGAAACAATGTTAGGTGGTCCTTTTAAGGCAGGGCTGCAATGATGTTGAAATGTGTTTTGGGGGATAAAGTTCATTTTCTAGGCAAATATTGACTTTGCAAGTAATTGCTGTTAAGCTGATCACTCTTTATAACATTCTGGAGTATATGCAAATTGCCATTAGAAAAACTGAAGCAGTAGACTTTGTAAAAATTCATATTTGTATCATTCTCAAAACTTTTGACCATGACTGTATACACAGGGCAGACACTGAGTCAGCAGGTGGGTACAGGAGTGGTGCACCCTGTTTGTTCAGTGTCTACACAGGCTGTATCCTGCTGTATAGAATCATGGGAGATGAACAGAAGAATGATATCTCAATATAACATACCATAGGCCAGAAATTTGATTTGAGGTGGAGTTCCCCTTTAAGTGCGACACTAAAACCTGCTCCCACTGAGAATCCATTAGGCCGTAATCGCCTGGTAAACATGGCCGAGCCTCGTGGACTGAGCCTAAAGCTCTTAGCACTGCTCAAAATTACACAGAGAAATAAAAGCACAAATCTACAGGTGACCACAGGATCCGTAATTTCCTCTTCACATCACACCTTGTATTTGTTGGGGGCCGCAGGGAAGTGAGGGGCAAAGCCATTACAGCTCATTAGGGCTCCTGCCTGGATACATAAGGCTCGGGACATGCCGAGTATATACAGCAACAACGGTCTACACATGATGTTGGTATTAGTTATTCTATAAGCTACAAAGTAGTGCTGGACTGTCTATCTATCTATCTATCTATCTATCTATCTATCTATCTAATATCTATCTATCTATCTATCTCATATCTATCTATCTAATATCTATCTATCTCATATCTATCTCATATCTATCTATCTATCTCATATCTATCTCATATCTATCTATCTATCTCCTATCTATCTATCTCATATCTATCTATCTATCTATCTATCTCATATCTATCTATCTATCTCCTATCTATCTATCATCTATCTATCTCCTATCTATCTATCATCTATCTATCTATCTATCTCATATCTATCTATCTATCTATCTATCTCATATCTATCTTATATCTATCTATCTCATATCTATCTCATATCTATCTATCTATCTATCTATCTATCTCCTATCTATCTATCATCTATCTATCTCATATCTATCTATCTATCTATCTATCTCATATCTATCTTATATCTATCTATCTCATATATATCTCCTATCTATCTATCTATCTATCTATCTATCTATCTATCTCATATCTATCTATCTCCTATCTATCTATCTATCTCATATCTATCTTATATCTATCTATCTCATATCTATCTCATATCTATCTATCTATCATCTATCTATCTCATATATATCTCCTATCTATCTATCTATCTATCTATCTATCTATCTATCTATCTATCTCCTATCTATCTATCTATCTCCTATTTATCTATCTATCTATCTATCTCATATCTATCTATCTATCTCATATCTATCTATCTATCTATCTATCTATCTATCTCATATCTATCTATCTATCTATCTATCTCATATCTATCTATCTCCTATCTATCTATCTATCTATCTATCTATCTATCTATCTATCTCATATCTATCTTATATCTATCTATCTCATATATATCTCCTATCTATCTATCTATCTATCTATCTATCTATCTCATATCTATCTATCTCCTATCTATCTATCTATCTATCTCATATCTATCTTATATCTATCTATCTCATATCTATCTCATATCTATCTATCTCATATCTATCTATCATCTATCTATCTCATATATATCTCCTATCTATCTATCTATCTATCTATCTATCTATCTATCTATCTCATATCTACCTATCTATCTATCTCCTATCTATCTATCTATCTATCTATCTCCTATCTATCTATCTATCTATCTATCTATCTCCTATCTATCTATCTATCTCCTATTTATCTATCTATCTATCTATCTATCTATCTATCTATCTCCTATCTATCTATCTATCTATCTATCTATCTATCTATCTCCTATCTATCTATCTATCTCCTATTTATCTATCTATCTATCTATCTATCTCATATCTATCTATCTATCTATCTATCTATCTATCTCATATCTATCTACCTATCTATCTATCTCATATCTATCTATCTATCTATCTATCTCATATATATCTCCTATCTATCTATCTATCTATCTATCTATCATCTATCTATCTCATATATATCTCCTATCTATCTATCTATCTATCTATCTATCTATCTATCTCATATCTACCTATCTATCTATCTCCTATCTATCTATCTATCTATCTATCTCCTATCTATCTATCTATCTATCTATCTCCTATCTATCTATCTATCTCCTATTTATCTATCTATCTATCTATCTATCTATCTCCTATCTATCTATCTATCTATCTATCTATCTATCTATCTATCTCCTATCTATCTATCTATCTCCTATTTATCTATCTATCTATCTATCTATCTCATATCTATCTATCTATCTATCTATCTATCTATCTCATATCTATCTACCTATCTATCTATCTCATATCTATCTATCTATCTATCTATCTATCTATCTCATATCTATCTATCTCCTATCTATCTATCTATCTCATATCTATCTTATATCTATCTATCTCATATCTATCTCATATCTATCTATCTCATATCTATCTATCATCTATCTATCTCATATATATCTCCTATCTATCTATCTATCTATCTATCTATCTATCTATCTATCTATCTATCTCCTATCTATCTATCTCCTATCTATCTATCTATCTATCTATCTATCTATCTATCTATCTCCTATCTATCTATCTCCTATTTATCTATCTATCTATCTATCTATCTATCTATCTCATATCTATCTATCTATCTATCTATCTATCTATCTATCTCATATCTATCTACCTATCTATCTATCTCATATCTATCTATCTATCTCATATCTATCTATCTATCTATCTCATATCTATCTATCTATCTATCTATCTATCTCATATCTATCTATCTATCTATCTATCTATCTATCTCATATCTATCTATCTATCTTATATCTATCTATCTCATATCTATCTATCTATCTTATACTATCTATCTATCTATCTATCTATCTATCTATCTATCTATCTCATCTATCTCATATCTATCTATCTATCTATCTATCTATCTATCTATCTATCTCCTATCTATCTATCTCATATCTATCTATCTATCTATCTATCTATCTATCTATCTATCTATCTATCTATCTCATATCTATCTATCTTTTATAATAAACCTTAGGTTATACAGAAAATAAAATACTTGTACTAATGTTCTGTATATTTTGTGGCTTTCTACATATTTTTACTTCTTACATGTTGTACCACTTTTCGCCACTACAAGCAGAAAGCCTCCAACTCTTAACTGAATCAAAATCCTGTTCTTTTAACCACAATATATTCAGAGGGAAACATCACTGAGATGTGTAATATATCTTGTTTAATCTGTAAGCAGAGCTTTAGAACATACATGTTTCCATAACGTGAGGGATAATGTCCCTTTAAGAAGCTAGAGCATTAGTATTATTGAAAATTGTGACTAAGTCTACCTGTGCCATTTAAAGGGAGACAGACATCCTGTTCCCAGAACCTCAGTCTCCAGTATGCTGGCAGAACAGGGCGACAGACAGGCAGCTCCGTGGTCATCTGTAGTGACCCTGCTCTACAGGAAAAGATGATATTTAGAAAAATAGTAGCTTTTACAGAAAGGAGGACACTGACACCTTTAAGGTCATCTCACCCCGGCATCTTCAAAGATAGACAATCATAGGAAATACATTCACAGAATAGTGGTATAACATGGGTACAGTTAGTATAAGTTATACATCTTCTTGTATATAATTATATATGTACAGCCGGTATAACCTGGGTATCTCCTGTATATAATTATATATGTACAGCCGGTATAAGTTATACATCTTCTTGTATATAGTGATATGGACCATGCTGGTATAACCTGGGTATCTCCTGTATATAATTATATATGTACAGCTGGTATAAGTTATACATCTGCTTGTATATAGTGATACGGACCATGCTGGTATAACCTGGGTATCTCCTGTATATAATTATATATGTACAGCTGGTATAAGTTATACATCTTCTTGTATATAGTGATATGGACCATGCCAGTATAACCTGGGTATACTCTGTATATAATTATATATGTACAGCTGGTATAACCTGGGTATCTCCTGTATATAATTATATATGTACAGCCGGTATAACCTGGGTATCTCCTGTATATAATTATATATGTACAGCTGGTATAAGTTATACATCTTCTTGTACATAGTGATATGGGCCATGCTGGTATAACCTGGGTATATTCTGTATATAATTATATATGTACAGCTGGTATAAGTTATACATCTTCTTGTATATAGTGATATGGGCCATGCCGGTATAACCTCGGTATCTCCTGTATATAATTATATATGTACAGCCGGTATAACCTGGGTATACACTGTATATAATTATATATGTACAGCCGGTATAAGTTATACATCTTCTTGTATATAGTGATATGGACCATGCTGGTATAACCTGGGTATCTCCTGTATATAATTATATATGTACAGCTGGTATAACCTGGGTATCTCCTGTATATAATTATATATGTACAGCCGGTATAAGTTATACATCTTCTTGTATATAGTGATATGGACCATGCTGGTATAACCTGGGTATCTCCTGTATATAATTATATATGTACAGCTGGTATAACCTGGGTATCTCCTGTATATAATTATATATGTACAGCTGGTATAACCTGGGTATACTCTGTATATAATTATATATGTACAGCTGGTATAACCTGGGTATCTCCTGTATATAATTATATATGTACAGCTGGTATACGTTATACATCTTCTTGTATATAGTGATATGGACCATGCTGGTATAACCTGGGTATCTCCTGTATATAATTATATATGTACAGCTGGTATAAGTTATACATCTTCTTGTATATAGTGATACGGACCATGCTGGTATAACCTGGGTATCTCCTATATATAATTATATATGTACAGCTGGTATAACCTGGGTATCTCCTGTATATAATTATATATGTACAGCTGGTATAAGTTATACATCTTCTTGTATATAGTGATACGGACCATGCTGGTATAACCTGGGTATCTCCTGTATATAATTATATATGTACAGCTGGTATAACCTGGGTATACTCTGTATATAATTATATATGTACAGCTGGTATAAGTTATACATCTTCTTGTATATAGTGATATGGACCCTGCTGGTATAACCTGGGTATCTCCTGTATATAATTATATATGTACAGCTGGTATAACCTGGGTATCTCCTGTATATAATTATATATGTACAGCTGGTATAAGTTATACATCTTCTTGTATATAGTGATACGGACCATGCTGGTATAACCTGGGTATCTCCTGTATATAATTATATATGTACAGCCGGTATAAGTTATACATCTTCTTGTATATAGTGATATGGACCATGCTGGTATAGCCTGGGTATCTCCTGTATATAATTATATATGTAAAGTTAGTATAAGTTATGCATCTTCTTGTATATAGTGATATGGGCCATGCTGGTATAACCTGGGTATCTCCTGTATATAATTATATATATATATATATATATATATATATATATATACAGCTGGTATAAGTTATACATCTTCTTGTATATAGTGATATGGACCATGCTGGTATAACCTGGGTATCTCCTGTATATAATTATATATATACAGCTGGTATAAGTTATACATCTTCTTGTATATAGTGATATGGACCATGCTGGTATAACCTCGGTATCTCCTGTATATAATTATATATGTACAGCCGGTATAACCTGGGTATACACTGTATATAATTATATATGTACAGCCGGTATAAGTTATACATCTTCTTGTATATAGTGATATGGACCATGCTGGTATAACCTGGGTATCTCCTGTATATAATTATATATGTACAGCTGGTATAAGTTATACATCATCTTGTATATAGTGATATGGACCATGCCGGTATAACCTCGGTATCTCCTGTATATAATTATATATGTACAGCCGGTATAACCTGGGTATCTCCTGTATATAATTATATATGTACAGCTGGTATAACCTGGGTATACACTGTATATAATTATATATGTACAGCCGGTATAAGTTATACATCTTCTTGTATATAGTGATATGGACCATGCTGGTATAACCTGGGTATCTCCTGTATAGAATTCTATATGTACAGCTGGTATAACCCGGGTATCTCCTGTATATAATTATATATGTACAGTCATGGCCAAAAGTTTTGAGAATGACACAAATATTCTATTTTCACATGATCTGCTGCCCTCTGGTTTTTATGTGTGTTTGTCAGATGTTTTTATCACATACAGAAATAGAATTGCATTCATATTATGAGTAACAGAAGCTTATATTGACAGTTAGAATGAGTTAATGCAGCAAGTCAATATTTGCAGTGTTGACCCTTCTTCTTCAGGACCTCTGCAATTCTCCCTGGGATGCTCTCAATCAACTTCTGGACCAAATCCTGACTGATAGCAGTCCATTCTTGCAGAATCAATGCTTTAATTTTGTCTGAATTTGTTGGTTTTTGTTTGTCGACCCGTCTCTTGATGATTGACCACAAGTTCTCAATGGGATTAAGATCTGGGGAGTTTCCAGGCCATGGACCCAAAATCTCTATGTTTTGTTCCCTGAGCCATTTAGTTATCACCTTTGCTTTATGGCAAGGTGCTCCATCATGCTGGAAAAGGCATTGTTGAGCGCCAAACTGCTCTTGGACGGTTGGGAGAAGTTGCTCTTGGAGGACATTCTGGTACCATTCTTTATTCATGGCTGTGTTTTTAGGCAAGACTGTGAGAGAGCCGATTCCCTTGGCTGAGAAGCAACCCCACACATGAATGGTTTCAGGATGCTTTACAGTTGGCATGAGACAAGACTGGTGGTAGCGCTCACCTCTTCTTCTCCGAATAAGCTGTTTTCCAGATGTTCCAAACAATCGAAAAGGGGATTCATCAGAGAAAATGACTTTACCCCAGTCCTCAGCAGTCCACTCCCTGTACCTTTTGCAGAATATCAGTCTGTCCCTGATGTTTTTTCTGGAGAGAAGTGGCTTCTTTGCTGCCCTCCTTGAGACCAGGCCTTGCTCCAAGAGTCTCCGCCTCACAGTGCGTGCAGATGCACTCACACCTGCCTGCTGCCATTCCTCAGCAAGCTCTGCACTGCTGGTAGCCCGATCCCGCAGCTGAAACACTTTTAAGAGACGGTCCTGCCGCTTGCTGGTCTTTCTTGGGCGCCCTGGAGCCTTTTTGGCACCAATGGAACCTCTCTCCTTGAAGTTCTTGATGATGCGATAGATTGTTGACTGAGGTGCAATCTTTCTAGCTGCAATACTCTTCCCAGTTAGGCCATTTTTGTGCAGTGCAATGATGACTGCACGTGTTTCTTTAGAGATAACCATGGTTAACAGAAGAGAAACAATGATGGCAAGCACCAGCCTCCTTTTAAAGTGTCCAGTGGTGTCATTCTTACTTAATCATGACAGATTGATCTCCAGCCCTGTCCTCATCAACACCCACACCTGTGTTAATGGAGCAATTTACTGAAACGATGTTAGTGGTCCTTTTAAGGCAGGGCTGCAATGATGTTGAAATGTGTTTTGGGGGATAAAGTTCATTTTCTAGGCAAATATTGACTTTGCAAATAATTGCTGTTAAGCTGATCACTCTTTATAACATTCTGGAGTATATGCAAATTGCCATTAGAAAAACTGAAGCAGTAGACTTTGTAAAAATTAATATTTGTATCATTCTCAAAACTTTTGGCCATGACTGTACAGTTGGTATAACCTGGGTATCTCCTGTATATAATTATATATGTACAGTTGGTATAACCTGGGTATCTCCTGTATATAATTATATATGTACAGCTGGTATAACCTGGGTATCCCCTGTATATAATTATATAATGTACAGCTGGTATAAGTTATACATCTTCTTGTATATAGTGATATGGACCATGCTGGTATAACCTGGGTATATCCTGTATATAATTATATATGTACAGCTGGTATAACCTGGGTATCTCCTGTATATAATTATAGATGTACAGCTGGTATAAGATATACATCTTCTTGTATATAGTGATATGGACCATGCTGGTATAACCTGGGTATCTCCTGTATATAATTATATATGTACAGCTGGTATAACCTGGGTATACTCTGTATATAATTATATATGTACAGCTGGTATAACCTGGGTATCTCCTGTATATAATTATATATGTACAGCCGGTATAAGTTATACATCTTCTTGTATATAGTGATATGGACCATGCTGGTATAACCTGGGTATCTCCTGTATATAATTATATATGTACAGCCGGTATAACCTGGGTATCTCCTGTATATAATTATATATGTACAGCTGGTATAAATTATACATCTTCTTGTATATAGTGATATGGACCATGCTGGTATAACCTGGATATCTCCTGTATATAATTATATATGTACAGCTGGTATACGTTATACATCCTTTTGTATATAGTGATATGGACCATGCTGGTATAACCTGGGTATCTCCTGTATATAATTATATATGTACAGCTGGTATAACCTGGGTATCTCCTGTATATAATTATATATGTACAGCTGGTATAACCTGGGTATACTCTGTATATAATTATATATGTACAGCTGGTATAACCTGGGTATCTCCTGTATATAATTATATATGTACAGCCGGTATAAGTTATACATCTTCTTGTATATAGTGATATGGACCATGCTGGTATAACCTGGGTATCTCCTGTATATAATTATATATGTACAGCTGGTATAACCTGGGTATCTCCTGTATATAATTATATATGTACACCTGGTATAACCTGGGTATCTCCTGTATATAATTATATATGTACAGCTGGTATAACCTGGGTATCTCCTGTATATAATTATATATGTACAGCTGGTATAAGTTATACATCTTCTTGTATATAGTGATATAGACCATGCTGGTATAACCTGGGTATCTCCTGTATATAATTATATATGTACAGCCGGTATAACCTGGGTATCTCCTGTATATAATTATATATGTACAGCTGGTATAACCTGGGTATATCCTGTATATAATTATATATGTACAGCTGGTATAAGTTATACATCTTCTTGTATATAGTGATATGGACCATGCTGGTATAACCTGGGTATCTCCTGTATATAATTATATATGTACACCTGGTATAACCTGGGTATCTCCTGTATATAATTATATATGTACAGCTGGTATAACCTGGATATCTCCTGTATATAATTATATATGTACAGCTGGTATAAGTTATACATCCTTTTGTATATAGTGATATGGACCATGCTGGTATAACCTGGGTATCTCCTGTATATAATATATATGTACAGTTAGTATAAGTTATGCATCTTCTTGTATATAGTGATATGGACCATGCTGGTATAACCTGGGTATCTCCTGTATATAATATATATGTACAGTTAGTATAAGTTATGCATCTTCTTGTATATAGTGATATGGACCGTGCTGGTATAACCTGGGTATCTCCTGTATATAATTATATATGTACAGCTGGTATAACCTGGGTATCTCCTGTATATAATTATATATGTACAGCTGGTATAAGTTATACATCTTCTTGTATATAGTGATATGGACCATGCTGGTATAACCTGGGTATCTCCTGTATATAATTATATATGTACAGCTGGTATAAGTTATGCATCTTCTCATATATAGTGATATGGACCATGCTGGTATAACCTGGGTATCTCCTGTATATAATTATATATGTACAGCTGGTATAACCTGGATATCTCCTGTATATAATTATATATGTACAGCTGGTATAACCTGGGTATCTCCTGTATATAATTATATATGTACAGCTGGTATAACCTGGGTATCTCCTGTATATAATTATATATGTACAGCTGGTATAACCTGGGTATCTCCTGTATATAATTATATATGTACAGCGGGTATAAGTTATACATCTTCTTGTATATAGTGATATGGACCATGCTGGTATAACCTGGGTATCTCCTGTATATAATTATATATGTACAGCCGGTATAACCTGGGTATCTCCTGTATATAATTATATATGTACAGCTGGTATAACCTGGGGATCTCCTGTATATAATTATATATGTACAGTTGGTATAACCTGGGTATCTCCTGTATATAATTATATATGTACAGCCGGTATAACCTGGGTATCTCCTGTATATAATTATATATATACACCTGGTATAACCTGGGTATCTCCTGTATATAATTATATATGTACACCTGGTATAACCTGGGTATCTCCTATATATATATATATATATATATATATATATATACAGCTGGTATAACCTGGGTACATATATATCTGTTGCCTCTAACCTCTAGGTCTCCTGGGATGGATTACACATCACAATGTCTCCGAGGATTTCATGTTCTGTGGTCACAGGAAATGCTTCTCTTGTGGGCTCAGATAACACAAAATTTCCCTAGTGCCATTTCAGGCGAGTTGTCCATCTAGCAGATCTGCATATAATGGTGAGTCAGACGACAGCCCAGCGTCCTATGGACTGAATACCAAGCAGGAATAGTTATGAAGGCCAGTGCCAGGGAAAAGGGGCGGAGTTGTGCACAGCAGCCAATCAGATGCCAGCTCTCCTGTGTTGTAGTGGTCACCTATGTCCTTGTCTATAACTGAATGGCAGCCGACTTAGTCCAAGCAAAAGACCTGCCTAAGATTTGAGACTGATCCCACTAACAGGTCTGAGGAGCTGAGATATGTGGAGTTTTTTCGTTCTACATGGTAAGAACATGTATGTACCAGAGGCATGTAACTTCAAGCTTATGGGCCCCCCATTCACCATGTGCTAGCTATAATACTGGTGTCTTCTTATGTTGTAGGGAGCCCTGTGGGACCCCTCAGGCTCCAGGGCACCTGGGTTGTACCAAGTTTTGAAGTTATCCCCTATGGAAAGGTTAGGGGTTAACTTCGTGATTGAGCAGACGGACCCCCACTGATTCCTGATAATGATCTGGTCCCCCCTTCCGCCCTGCCACCCTTTTAGTTCTGTATGGGAGCTCTGCACTTGGCTATCTCCAGCTGTCCCATAAAGAATGAATGGACTGGCAGGGTACACACCCAGCCTGCCACTCCATAAGGGTAAGGGAAACCGGACCCCCATTCTCGGGATCGGTAGGGGTCCCAGCAATCGGAATCATGTCTTATCGATAGGGGATAATTTAAAAATTTGGTACTGTCCCTTTAAGCCCCTGATCCTGCAGAACTGTTACAGTTTACCTGTGGCCACCTTGCTCCGCCCATACCATGTGACCAGCTAAAGCAGCATAAACATCCTTCAAACAGCTCCCCATATCTCAGCTTCCTGGACTCCTACAGTTGTGCTATGAAGTCAGTGAGATATTGGGATTTACTGCAGGTACATTTCAATTTTTAGGGGTTGAGCGGAGTTACCCTTTAATTTACGGTTTCGCCCCATTTCTGTTTTCTCTTTAACCCCTTCCTCTTCCGTTTTCTATCACATTGTCGCTCCCCCCTCCTGTCCATCTCTCACCCCTTGCCTCTCTCTGCGCTCCCCCCACGAGCCCTTCTATAGCGTTTACCAAACTGCGTTACATTTCCTACGCCTGAAAGAAATGTGAAAATTGGCTTAGCACACAGACAGGATGGGAGGGAGGCCTTGAGGGAAGAGTGTGTTTTCTTCCATCTATGTGCAATGAAATCGCCATGGCAACTGACGAGTCTGTGTGAACGCGGCCCCTCCTTTTTTTGATTTACAACCTTTTTCGCCTTTGCCGAACAATATACACTTGTTCGGGAGCCTCGGACAGTCCGATGGCATACAACATTTACACATTGCTCAATATCTACAGACCAGGGGTATATTCTCGGCTCAATATTTCCTAAAATGGATAAAAATGTGTATATATATATATATATATATATATATATATATATATATATATCACTATAATTTTGGTCTTAAAGCCCCCAACTTTGAGATACTTGTACACGGATTTTTCGAGGTGGGCCTGTTCATAGGAAATACATACTAGGCCTGGCATCCAACTGAAAAGGTCCTTTGGGCGGAGCCTTGTAAAGGATCCCTGTCTTTCAGCCAATCAGCGTTGGAGAGAATGCACTGAGCAGTGCTGATTGGCCAAGAGCAGCTGACAGGTGGCAGCACTCATCTCAGGACGCTCCGCCCAGCTAGATACCAGGTAAATTATAAAGTGCCACCTTACCTTTAAAAAGTCCCCGAGTTTCCTTCTTGCCTAAAGTATCGCTATATTTGTATTTCAACTTTTTGAGTTATTTTTTGTTGTCCAATGTAGGAAAAAAAGGTGGACATTTAAAGAGGACCTGTTACCACCTCCGCCAAGCAGATCATTGAAATGGTGCCGGAGCCACGTTACAGTACCGCACCATGGTTTAGTATGAAAACTGCAAGAAGATTTGATCTTCCGGTTCCTGAATAAAATTCTTAGACTATAGTAAAGACTGACACAGAAACAGAGTAGGAGGGATGGATGTAGGACAGTTGCATATCTGTCAACAATCTAGTGACCCAGCTATGGCTTACAAAATTGTATATTTAGGGGACAACCATACCAGTCATTTTGGGGTATCTCGAGCGGGGTTTTAAGGAAGACCTTCCCCCCATTTCCACCAACTCCAATTATTTCCATCCTTCAATAGGTACGGCTCCACTGATTGTAGCATGGCTGGAATTTTTTCTCTATCCCCCACCATTCCTGAGCAATCAGTGTTGTTACTTTCAACAACCAAAAGGCTGTCCACTGTTAGATGGGCGGTGCTTAGGGAGAGCAGACAGTCTGGGACTGCCCACCTGTCGGCAGATAACCTAATTAGCATATTGGATGCTAAAATTAACTGCACTGTTGCTCAGGAATGGTGGGGCCTAGAGAAAAAATTCCAACTGCGCCAGAATCAGTGGAGCGGTGACTATTTAAGGATGGAAAGAGTTGGAGGAAGCAAAAGGTCCTCTTTAAAGCCCCACCCAAAATGCCTGGCATAGCCGCCCCCTATATGTACATGTTATAAGCCCTAGCTGGTTGACAAAGATTGTTGACAAACATGCAGTGTCCTACCTCTTTCTCTTCTACTGCTTTGCCTGTGTCAGTCTTTACTGAAGTGTAGGCATTTTATTCATGAACCAGGAGATCAAGCCTGCTTGCAGTCTGCCTACTGTGATATTGTAATGGGGCTCTAGCAACGCTTCAAGGATCTGCTCCTTTAAGAAAACAAAATCACATCTCCGATTTTTGAAAAAAATAAAAAACTTCTGCTTCCCTCTGAGCAGCCCCATGAATAATTCACACAGGTATTTATAGAGGAAAGAAAATATCATATCGAAAGTGACAACACTGAAGTGTTGTATAATCCACCGCCGCCGGCTCAGCTATCTCACCTTTACCTGCCCTCGGATCCCCGACCGCTGACATTTTAATTTTCTGCTACTCTTTTCACTGTCTTAAGGAGCCTTGGCGCATAGAGCTACGGGACTCTGAGTCAAATCTTAATCTACATAGAGTAGAGCCCGACAGAGTCCTGAAAGAACATTTCCTTTAAAAAAAAATTTAAATAATAATAATCTAATTTCAAATTAAAATAAATAAAAATGTAATAATATAATTTAAAATTAAATTGAAAAAATTGTGAATTTTAAAAATTGAACAATTGTAGTAAATATAAAAATTGCATTCAACTCTCTGAACCTTTGCTGCTCCCGCTTTCCTAGACTTCTGAATGGAAATTGTGCAGGAAATTTTTGGGGCGAGTAACCATTGGGCGAGTAATATTTCTCAGTCCCTGACCGGAAACATTGGATCACCAGAGCTGGTGACAGTAGGTGTCGAGTACAGATCCTGTATAAGGGGTTTAACTAGGAATTTTTTGGAAATATTGAAGGATTTTTTAGATTTATTTTTAGGTTTTTTTTAGAAAGTTTATTTTTAATAAATAAACTGCATACAAAAAAATGTGTGTAAAGTCTACGTGTGAACAGGGCCATAGGGAAAACTTCTCAACATCCTCCGAGTGTCCGTTGTCGTTTCCTTCTTCCATGTTATTTCACATCTCAACCCCCCCTGATGAAGTTGTCTTACATGTTCGAGGGAATCCCAGGCGTCATTGGTATTCTATTATCCAACTCTACAAGACACGTTTTTTTTTTTTTAAGCCTCCCATTCCCCCCATCAATTCCTTCCAAACATCCGTCTGCTTCTACTTTCTTCTTGTCCTTTTAACCTGCTCCGCACAACATTCTCATTTTCGGGCTGTGAACCAGCGTTGCTCCCATAGACTTCTTTCCCAAGTCCCCCCTCCCCCCTTTAAATGGAATGGAATGTCCGGACGGGCTGATGGCTTTATGCAAAAATACTGTGGGGAGCAAACAAAAGGAGTATGGGAGAGGGGGGTGCACATGGGTCCCAGCGAACAATAGTGCTTTTATCTCCATGTTCCTCTGGACCTTGAACTACTGGCTATGTAAGGATTGGACGCCCGTCAAAGGACAAAAAGGCTCCGATAAAATATAACATTGAAAGATTCTGTTGTCAGAGGGGGTTACAATAAAAAAAAAAAAAAAAAAAAAAAGGCCATTCTTGGGGGGTCTGCGATAAAGTCTGAGATTCTAATATCAGGTAGCGTTATATTCGGGAGGGCAAAATAACTTTTTCCAAAATATTTTACTTAAAAGCGGGTCTCATATAAAAAAAAAAATAATAATTCTATAGGTTGTCCAGGCTCCTCCCACATCAGAGTCACAAAGCTGAAGCTCCTGGCCTCCATACAAAATCTTTAACATCTAGGTATTTGTATGTGGCACAAAGGGGCCCAATGCAAAATTTGTCATGGGGGCCCTAACTACCTTGTAGCATTTAGAATAGTCGTATATGTTATAGGACAGAGAGAACGTTGGGGGTCCCCCTGGATCCATGGCCCGATATCAACTTTTACTGCTGCACCCCCTACAGCTATGCCCCTTCATAGGTACAAGGGTCCACAACTTTTGTTGTCTAGACCTTGAAGTTTTGTCACGCAATGAAAATTTTTGCATTTTTGACCCTATTCCCTTTTGGGGGTTTGCCACATTCCTCTTTGTGACGTGGGAATTACGTTTTCTGGTCACACCCCTTTTTTGTGCCATGATATGGCACTTTATGTGTATAATATGACCTGGTGCCCACCAGGCCTGGAAGATTCGCCCGCTCTTCTGCTCTATTATATCCTAGTGGTTAGTGGGTACAATTGCACCTACTAAATGAACCCCATAATACTAGTCAGGGGGCAAAAAGAGCAAATTTTTTAGGAACAGGAAGGGCCTGGCTGGTACAAGCTGTGTCATGTGACTCTTCATAGCTTTGCTGATTGGCCGTGGTGGCCTGGACAGTGTGGGGGGTTATTATTGATCCCCTGACTGGCACTTTGGACGACAAATTACACCCACTAGTTTATACCAACACATGCGCGCTTGTTCAACTAGTAAAATGTAATTACTACACTACACCTGCAGGGGGCACCAGTGAGACGGCAGGTTATGCAGCATGAGAGCTAATTTGCATATCCATTTACCCAGAGAGCAACATGGCAGTCTCCATAAGAAGAAACAGTACCCCTAGACACTAAGATCTTGGGCTCACATCTTAGAATACGTTTAAGAATAACTTTAGTCACTGCTGTAGGTTCAGATTTCCCTCGAAATGCAGAATTCATAAATTTTATGATCTCCATAACCCTACTAGTTATTATCAGGATTATATGGTACCATATAAAAATCAAGGAATTTCTATTTAAAGGGGTTCTCCATGTTTATGTAGCTCTCGACTAGGTTTCATCTCGCTCCCTCCATCATGTTTAAAGATCCCACCTCCTCTATATACTTCCTCGTGAATGGGATGCATCCTCATTCAGTGACTTGGAGTCGGATTTTCGGCGAGTCATTTCCTTTCTGATGATGGAGATTTTACAGCGATCTGAAAGCATTCCCCCCCTCCTCCTCTTCAGTCCCACAGAGTCCCATAGTATTCAGGTCAAAACAGAAATCTGCAGAACATGAGTCAGCTGACTCCTTCCAACAGATGGGCTGACACAAGGCATAGCACTGAAGGGCTGAGCCTCTAAGCTTCTCAATGCAAAGCCCCATCCTAAAGTGGTACAGAGATGGAGCCATGCCACCGCTGTCACTGCATCCTGAGACATCTCTATTCCACACAGATCACTGCATAAAGATTACAGAGGCCTGACCAGCCTGCAAAATCTCTGACCCCATTAAATCCAACGAGCCAAACCGACTGTGGCCTGTGACTGCCAAATATCATCCCATCATATTAACTACTTCTACGCCACATTATACTAAACAAAAAAAGCGATTTCAGTCAAAACATGACTAAGTAACATGATATAAAATAATATAAATATATCCCACTATGTAAAAGAATATAACTACTATGATACTGCCCTCTATGTACAAGAATATAACTACTATAATACTGCCCCTATGTACAAGAATATAACTACTATAATACTACCTCCTATGTACAAGAATATAACTACTATAATACTGCCCCTATGTACAAGAATATAACTACTATAATACTGCTCCTATGTACAAGAATATAACTACTATAATACTGCTCCTATGTACAAGAATATAACTATTATAATACTGCCCCCTATGTACAAGAATATATCTACTATAATACTGCTCCTATGTACAAGAATATAACTACTATAATACTGCTCCTATGTACAAGAATATAACTACTATAATACTGCCTCCTATGTACAAGAATATAACTACTATAATACTGCTCCTATGTACAAGAATATAACTACTATAATACTGCCTCCTATGTACAAGAATATAACTACTATAATACTGCTCCTATGTACAAGAATATAACTACTATAATACTGCTCCTATGTACAAGAATATAACTACTATAATACTGCTCCTATGTACAAGAATATAACTACTATAATACTGCCCCTATGTAAAAAAATTTAACTTCTATAATTCCGCCCCCTTTTTTAAAAAATATAACTTCTTATATTCCGCCCCTTTTTTAAAATATTATTATTATTATATTCCCCCCCCTATGTACAAGAATGTAACTACTATAATACTGCTCCTATGTACAAGAATATAACTACTATAATACTGTCCCCTATGTACAAGAATATAACTACTATACTACTGCTCCTATGTACAAGAATATAACTACTATAATACTGCTCCTATGTACAAGAATATAACTACTATAATACTGCCCCTATGTACAAGAATATAACTACTATAATACTGCCCCTATGTACAAGAATATAACTACTATAATACTGCTCCTATGTACAAGAATATAACTACTATAATACTGCTCCTATGTACAAGAATATAACTACAGTAATACTGCCCCTATGTACAAGAATATAACTACTATAATACTGCTCCTATGTACAAGAATATAACTACTATAATACTGCCACTATGTACAAGAATATAACTACTATAATACTGTCCCCTATGTACAAGAATATAACTACTATAATACTGCCCCTATGTACAAGAATATAACTACTATAATACTGCCTCCTATGTACAAGAATATAACTACTATAATACTGCTCCTATGTACAAGAATATAACTACTATAATACTGCTCCTATGTACAAGAATATAACTACTATAATACTGCCACTATGTACAAGAATATAACTACTATAATACTGTCCCCTATGTACAAGAATATAACTACTATAATACTGCCCCTATGTACAAGAATATAACTACTATAATACTGCCTCCTATGTACAAGAATATAACTACTATAATACTGCTCCTATGTACAAGAATATAACTACTATAATACTGCTCCTATGTACAAGAATATAACTACTATAATACTGCCTCCTATGTACAAGAATATATCTACTATAATACTACTCTTATGTACAAGAATATAACTACTATAATACTGCCTCCTATGTACAAGAATATAACTACTATAATACTGCCTCCTATGTACAAGAATATAACTACTATAATACTGCCCCTTATGTACAAGAATATAACTACTATAATACTGCTCCTATGTACAAGAATATAACTACTATAATACTGCTCCTATGTACAAGAATATAACTACTATAATACTGCTCCTATGTACAAGAATATAACTACTATAATACTGCCTCCTATGTACAAGAATATAACTACTATAATACTGCTCCTATGTACAAGAATGTAACTACTATAATACTGCTCCTATGTACAAGAATATAACTACTATAATACTGTCCCCTATGTACAAGAATATAACTACTATACTACTGCTCCTATGTACAAGAATATAACTACTATAATACTGCTCCTATGTACAAGAATATAACTACTATAATACTGCCCCTATGTACAAGAATATAACTACTATAATACTGCTCCTATGTACAAGAATATAACTACTATAATACTGCCTCCTATGTACAAGAATATAACTACTATAATACTGCCTCCTATGTACAAGAATATAACTACTATAATACTGCTCCTATGTACAAGAATGTAAC
The DNA here is from genome assembly GCA_947044405.1 of Leptodactylus fallax. NCBI lineage: Eukaryota > Metazoa > Chordata > Amphibia > Anura > Leptodactylidae > Leptodactylus > Leptodactylus fallax. The sequence goes on from CAMRHE010000271.1 coordinate 2,741,546, forward strand.
TACTATAATACTGCTCCTATGTACAAGAATATAACTACTATAATACTGTCTCCTATGTACAAGAATATAACTACTATAATACTGCTCCTATGTACAAGAATATAACTACTATAATACTGCCCCTATGTACAAGAATATAACTACTATAATACTGCCCCTATGTACAAGAATATAACTACTATAATACTGCTCCTATGTACAAGAATATAACTACTATAATACTGCCCCTATGTACAAGAATATAACTACTATAATACTGCCCCTATGTACAAGAATATAACTACTATAATACTGCCCCTATGTACAAGAATATAACTACTATAATACTGCTCCTATGTACAAGAATATAACTACTATAATACTGCCCCTATGTACAAGAATATAACTACTATAATACTGCTCCTATGTACAAGAATATAACTACTATAATACTGCCACTATGTACAAGAATATAACTACTATAATACTGTCCCCTATGTACAAGAATATAACTACTATAATACTGCTCCTATGTACAAGAATATAACTACTATAATACTGCCCCCTATGTACAAGAATATAACTACTATAATACTGCTCCTATGTACAAGAATATAACTACTATAATACTGCTCCTATGTACAAGAATATAACTACTATAATACTGCCCCTATGTACAAGAATATAACTACTATAATACTGCCCCTATGTACAAGAATATAACTACTATAATACTGCTCCTATGTACAAGAATATAACTACTATAATACTGCCCCTATGTACAAGAATATAACTACTATAATACTGCCCCTATGTACAAGAATATAACTACTATAATACTGCCTCCTATGTACAAGAATATAACTACTATAATACTGCTCCTATGTACAAGAATATAACTACTATAATACTGCTCCTATGTACAAGAATATAACTACTATAATACTGCCACTATGTACAAGAATATAACTACTATAATACTGTCCCCTATGTACAAGAATATAACTACTATAATACTGCTCCTATGTACAAGAATATAACTACTATAATACTGCCCCTATGTACAAGAATATAACTACTATAATACTGCCCCTATGTACAAGAATATAACTACTATAATACTGCTCCTATGTACAAGAATATAACTACTATAATACTGCCTCCTATGTACAAGAATATAACTACTATAATACTGCCCCTATGTACAAGAATATAACTACTATAATACTGCTCCTATGTACAAGAATATAACTACTATAATACTGCCCCTATGTACAAGAATATAACTACTATAATACTGTCCCCTATGTACAAGAATATAACTACTATAATACTGCCCCTATGTACAAGAATATAACTACTATAATACTGCCTCCTATGTACAAGAATATAACTACTATAATACTGCCCCTATGTACAAGAATATAACTACTATAATACTGCTCCTATGTACAAGAATATAACTACTATAATACTGCCACTATGTACAAGAATATAACTACTATAATACTGTCCCCTATGTACAAGAATATAACTACTATAATACTGCCCCTATGTACAAGAATATAACTACTATAATACTGCCTCCTATGTACAAGAATATAACTACTATAATACTGCTCCTATGTACAAGAATATAACTACTATAATACTGCTCCTATGTACAAGAATATAACTACTATAATACTGCCTCCTATGTACAAGAATATAACTACTATAATACTGTCTCCTATGTACAAGAATATAACTACTATAATACTGCCTCCTATGTACAAGAATATAACTACTATAATACTGCCTCCTATGTACAAGAATATAACTACTATAATACTGCCTCCTATGTACAAGAATATAACTACTATAATACTGCCTCCTATGTACAAGAATATAACTACTATAATACTGCTCCTATGTACAAGAATATAACTACTATAATACTGCTCCTATGTACAAGAATATAACTACTATAATACTGCCTCCTATGTACAAGAATATAACTACTATAATACTGCTCCTATGTACAAGAATATAACTACTATAATATCTGCTCCTATGTACAAGAATATAACTACTATAATACTGCTCCTATGTACAAGAATATAACTACTATAATACTGCCTCCTATGTACAAGAATATAACTACTATAATACTGCCTCCTATGTACAAGAATATAACTACTATAATACTGCCTCCTATGTACAAGAATATAACTACTATAATACTGCTCCTATGTACAAGAATATAACTACTATAATACTGCCTCCTATGTACAAGAATATAACTACTATAATACTGCTCCTATGTACAAGAATATAACTACTATAATACTGCCTCCTATGTACAAGAATATAACTACTATAATACTGCTCCTATGTACAAGAATATAACTACTATAATACTGCTCCTATGTACAAGAATATAACTACTATAATACTGCCTCCTATGTACAAGAATATAACTACTATAATACTGCTCCTATGACAAGAATATAACTACTATAATACTGCCCCTATACAAGAATATAACTACATAATACTGCTCTATGTACAAGAATATAACTACTATAATACTGCTCCTATGTACAAGAATATAACTACTATAATACTGCTCTATGTACAAGAATATAACTACTATAATACTGCTCTATGTACAAGAATATAACTACTATAATACTGCTCCTATGTACAAGAATATAACTACTATAATACTGCTCCTCCTATATAACTACTATAACTCCTATGTACAAGAATATAACTACTATAATACTGCCCCCTATGTACAAGAATATAGCTACTATAATACTGCTCCTATGTACAAGAATATAACTACTATAATACTGCTCTATGTAAAAATATAACTACTATAATACTCCTCCTATAACAATAATAAAACTACTAAACTCTCTTTTCAAGTATATACTACTAAACTCCGATATCTGCTTTCTCAGCGCTACTTTGGGTTGCTGTTCTACGGTGGTTCTTGTGTTACTGCGCCCTCTTGTTTATTTATATTTTTATACAACATACATTTTTTTTGGCCTCTTTTATTTCCTTAAATTCTTTTTTAACCTTACTTTTTTTTTTTTTCTGTGGTTATAATTATTTATCTTCTTTGGGTTCAATTTTTTTTGTTTTTTTAGTTGTGGGTGGTGTGTTTTTTATACGTTGAATATCCTCAACGGTATTTTCTTTTTGGAGAATTGTGAGGGTTGGGTCTGTTGTTTAGAAACTTTGCCGTGGTAAATATGGTGTATATTAGATGTACCATGTATTTAGGGCTGCGGTAACCATAGGGAAAATTGTGCAGTAGTACCAGGCCCTATGGCAATGAGGGCACCATTGTCAACAGTCCTAGATCCAGCATATCTTTCCCAGTGTCCAAGGTGGCATGCCTTGATTTCAACTCTATCCCTTTCAGAGAGTGTCATCATACTGTGTGGGGGGGACATTAAAGGGAAATTATTCTCTCTGGAGGCCACTAAGGGAGCATTATACTGTGTGGAGGCTATAAAGAAAGCATTATACTGTGTGGGGGCCACAAAGGGAGCATTATACTGTGTGGAGGCTATAAAGAAAGCATTATACTGTGTGGGGGCCACAAAGGGAGCATTATACTGTGTGGAGGCTATAAAGAAAGCATTATACTGTGTGGGGGCCACAAAGGGAGCAATATACTGTGTGGAGGCTATAAAGAAAGCATTATACTGTGTGGGGGCCACAAAGGGAGCATTATACTGTGTGGAGGCTATAAAGAAAGCATTATACTGTGTGGGGGCCACAAAGGGAGCATTATACTGTGTGGAGGCTATAAAGAAAGCATTATACTGTGTGGGGGCCACAAAGGGAGCAATATACTGTGTGGAGGCTATAAAGAAAGCATTATACTGTGTGGGGTCACAAAGGGAGCATTATACTGTGTGGAGGCTATAAAGAAAGCATTATACTGTGTGGGGTCACAAAGGGAGCATTATACTGTGTGGAGGCTATAAAGAAAGCATTATAATGTGTGGAGGCTATAAAGGAAGCATTATACTGTGTGGAGGCCACAAAGGGGGTATTCTACTGTGTTGATGCCAGTAAGGGAAAATTATACTGTGTGAAGGCCACAAAGGGAGCATTGTACTGTGTGGAGGAAGCAATGGTAGTATTATACTGTGTGGAGGCCACTAATAGGGAATTATACTGCACGAAAGTCACAATGGGAGAATTATATTGTGTGGAAGCCACAAAGGAGGCATTATATTGTGTGGAGATCACAAAGGGGGTATTATAATGCACTGAGGCCATAAAGTGGGCATTATACTGTGTGGAGGCCACTAAAGGAGCATTATACTGTGTGGACGTCACAAATGGGGCATTATACTGCGTCGAGGCTACAAAGAGAACATTATGCTGTGTGGAGGCCACTAAGGGGACATCATACTATATAGATGGAACTAAAAAGTCATTAGTTCCCATGTATTAACCTTTCGAGAACCCAACAATATCATGATTTACTCACATACATTTACTAAGAAGCAGCAAGAATAAAATTTGGCTCTTTTTCCTCTAAGCACAAGTTTTGGTACCCATGGCAGTCCCAAATTCCCATCTAGACAAGCAGCCCTCCTCACCTTGTTGGAATGTTATCTCTTGTATATATGTGTATATATATATATATATATATATATATATATATATATATATATAGCAGTGTGTGCCTGGCCTAGCGAGCATTCTTGTACACTGGGGTGTTTGTGGACCCCAAAGCAGTGCCCTAATCTGTATAGACTTCAGATAGGGGATTGGCTTTGCTTCTGACTGGGGATTAGTAATTTAAGGGATTCATTTTTCAATATTCATAGATTGGTTTGTGAGGCAAGGAAGGAGTTAATACAGGGGCTGCACTACTTCCATCTGCGGAAAGGCTTTTCAGATGTGAATACGGTAGTGAGCATGGGGATGACAGTCGTATTTATAGAGGAAATAAAATCTGTTCGGCTACTTTCACATCTGATCTTCACTTCCTTCTCAACATTTCCAAACCAAAATATTTTTGGCCTTTTTGCTGTAAATCTTGTCTAGACTCAGTTGAGTCCTTTGTCAGCCATTTTCTTTATGCGCTGTGTACACATGAGTGGATCTGCACTGTCTGAAGTGCCAATTTTCTGACCAATAAAATCCCACTTTCATGGTCCCAAAATGGAATCCAATGACACAATAATATATTCAAATGGCAAGTGGACCAGGAATCGAATCTCAAGTTGGCAAAGTTGTGTCTCTGATCGGCATGATCGGTAAATTGACTAAGATATTGGATGCCCTGGCTAAGTCACTGGAAAGGTGCTGTCTGGTTTAGTATACCCACTAGGGTTATGAGAGGGGTGTCCTTTATTCTGGACCTTTAAGGGGCGTCTCTTGCCCTGCAGGAACCAACCGCTCCCTGCATTACACAGGCGATTCTGAGGCCCGCCCTCCAACAACCTCTAGGACATAGACCAAAGAACCCTTCAAACTTGGATGTCTTCTGCTGGACCATTATCATGTTAGATCCTGGGCCCACAGGAGGATCCTTTTGTACTTTGGTGGGCCCGTCTGACGTGGCAGACGACCCATTGTTTTCAACAGGTACAGTGTCATGCAGAGGATAACTTGAGGCGGTGCAGAGGGTACAGTTGCACCCAAGACCAAAAACCTTAGGGGGCCTTAAGGTGTCTCTTTCCAATATGAGGAGACCAGTACTTTAAGTATGACATTATATTTAGGGGGCCAAACAGTTTCAGTGCAATACTTAATTTCTCCTGTTGAGGCACTGTAGGGAAATTGAACTGCTGAAATAGGATTAGGGCTTGTTACAATGTATCACAACCCTCTGTTGCAGCATTGTCAGTCATGGGAAGGGTTGCTCAGCAGCAGGACACAGAGGTGAGCCGGGTTCATTACGAATTTACCAAAAATCTAGACTTTAGCTGAGATTTTTGGGGTTGGCCATCGAGGAATCATTATTATACTCTGAGATCTCTTCAGACCCTACAGAATAATAAGGGGAGACCAAAAAGTAATAAACATGGATACTCACCTTTCCTCGCCTCTCCTGATCTCCAGTTTGGTCATGTTCCTGCTTCCTGGATGACATCATGGGCACCAGGGGCCCAATGACATGCCTCAATGGGGTGTGCCACTTGTTTTTAAAGTGTCATGATGTCAAATTGCCCCACATGACCACTAAGGCCCAATCACAGGCCTTAGCAGTCCCCTGGGACCTGTGACGTCACACAGGAAGCTGGAGGAGGCCACGATGGAGCCCAGGAGAGGCGAGGGAAGGTCAGTATAAGTGTTTATTCATTTCCACACCTCCCCTGGGCCTCGGCTTCTTATATGGCGGGGTCTACACTTCCAATTGGTACCGAACTAAACTGGAGGCCTCGAATATTCACAAACTGACTCTCGTAAGGTTCGCCCACCTCTGACAAGCAGAGAACTGAGATACAAAGTCTGTTAGAAAGTTGCAGAGCGGAGTAATAACCCTCTCTCCTCTCCGCCATCTGCATTCACAGATTCCAGGGAGACGCCCCCACACACATCACAGTCTTATATATACCTCGGGATAATACATCTTTCTTCACTTTCTACCTTAAGTGTTGTCATTGGAAAGTCACTGTTTCCTCCAAAACAAATGTGAACTTAGAGCTCCGCCGCGCGCGTCTTCCCTCACGACAAGTGATGCGCAATGACTACTTAGATCAGGAGGACGTAGGAGGGAGAGGGCATAAATGGAGTAGTAAGTGGGGAGAGGTAAATCCGCTTCACATCTGTAGTCATTGCTATAAGGGGCCTTGATTGTTCCATTATGTCAGTGCTTTTCTGAAATGCTCTGTGCTGCTTTCTATACTATGTCATTCTCAGCCATCTCCATTCTCCTTTTCACAGCATGACTAGAGATGAATGAACCGCTTTGTAATGGGCCAATTTTCCAAAAATCTCGATTTTCAGAGCTCACCATACATGATATTATAGATTGGGATCTCCTCAGACCCCTGGGTATAGTAAGTGGAGGCCCAGGGGAGGTGAGAAAACATAATAAAGTCATACTCACCTCTCCCGGGCTCTCTCGCAGCATCTGAGTGTCTTTGGTCCTATTCTGGCTCCCCGGGGGACTGCTGAACCCTGTGCTTGGGCGTCAGTGGTCACATGTGTGCTCTGACATCACTCAGGACACCAGAAGAGGGCCGAAAACACCTGCGAAGGAGTGCCGGACACCTGCGATATCAACACACTGCTTTCCTGAAATACTCTGTGCTGCTGTATGACCCTGCTCCTTCCACGACTGTGTATCATGGCTAGCACACTGACCCATTCATTTGTATGGCCTCATATACACGACCATGTATCATCACGGGCCATGTATGGGACCATGAGGACGGGTCCTATTTCTATCTGTTTTGCGGCCCACAAAAGAGAGCAGGGAATGGGGTCATGTCATCCATGTGCCGTCTGTGCCGATCAGTCGTGGCCCGGCTACACGCACAGGTCAGTTCACTCATCTCCTGAAATACTCTGCGCTGAGGGGAGCCCTATCTATGCCCAATGTACAAGCAATGAAGCTACGAAGAGTTAAAGTCACTTCACTAAAATTTAGAGAAATAAGAATAATTTGTTTCTGGCTTCCTTACCAAAAAATTTTTGTTCCTTTCTAAGTATGAGAACAAGAAGTAGTAAAGTTCATTTACATTTTTAGAAATTGAACACGAAGCCCAAACAGAGAGGTACTCCACCCAAAAACTATTCAGGACTGACGGCGGTGAACCCCAGTAACCTACTTTCTCCATATTATATACATGGGTTTGGGAAGCTGAGATATGGGGTGCTGTTTGGTGGAGTCCTGTGCTGTTGTCCACAAGCTGCTCGTGAAATGGAAGGAAAGTGGGTGTGGCCATTCCTAAATGGGGTGTGGCTTTATGAGCCACGTTCTCCCAGATAAGGTCAGCTAAATGTTGGCAAGCAAGGGGTGGTCCATATAAACAAATATGGTTACTTTCGTTCATAAACAGCGCCATGCCTTTCCACAGGTTGTGTGTGGTACTGCATCTCAGCGCCATTTACTTTAAAGAATCTCAACTGTCATACCAGACACAACCTTTGGACAGGTGTGGCGCTGTTTGGCAGAATGCAGCCATATTTTTCTAATTCTAGAGAATCCCTTTAAGAACAATTACAATGTGATAATATGTCCTGAATTAGGGGTCTTTTGTAAACTGCCCCAGTTTAGTATTTGGAGGGGTGGCACAGAGCCCCATATACCTCCTCAGAGTGGGCTTGCTTGGTATAATGTAAGGATTCGGCTGTGATATACCTCATATATAGGTCAGGAGTTGTTTCTAAGCTTTGTGATTAATTAACCAAGTTCTTAAGGGTACAGTACCCTGAAAATAGGTCACGGCCGACTGCACCCCCCTCCTTTCCCCCCGACTAACTTGTTTCTTCCTGTGCTGAAATCCTAAATTCTTGTGCCTCACAGTGTGACAATCAGTCTCGCTTCCTGCCGGTTGTGTAATACCAGCGTTATCTCTACATGGCTGGCCTGCTAATGTTATACTGAAGGAAGCTGGATGCCTTTAATTCATTCACTCTCAATGCCTTGTTTAACACTATCAGTCCCGGCCCAGCTGCAGCTGCCTCATGGAGAAAACACAAGCTGCGTCTGTCACATGCATCAGGGTTTTAGGGTCCCCAAAGGAGCGAGGAACTTGTGAGATCAATATGGGAAAATGAATTTGATGGAATTTTCTATTAATATCTCTAATGTACGGAAATATTCTCACAGTGCGATGTTAATCTGGCAGGTTACTGAGTGCGGCCCAAGGGGAGGCAGACCTCGAAGTATTATACTAATTCTGCAGCAGTATTATTGTGTACTAGCAAGGGGCAGGGCTGGAGGAGTATTATTCTGTAATAAGCAGGGGCAGGGCTGGAGGAGTATTCTGTAATAAGCAGGGGCGGGGCTGGAGAAGTATTCTGTACTAACAAGGGGCAGGGCTGGAGGAGTATAATGTAATAAGCAGGGGCGGGGCGGGAGAAGTATTCTGTACTAACAAGGGGCAGGGCTGGAGGAGTATAATGTAATAAGCAGGGGCGGGGCGGGAGAAGTATTCTGTACTAACAAGGGGCAGGGCTGGAGGAGTATTCTGTAATAAGCTGGGGCGGGGCAGGAGAAGTATTCTGTAATAAGCAGGGGCGGGGCAGGAGAAGTATTCTGAAATAAGCAGGGGCGGGACGGGAGAAGTATTCTGTACTAACAAGGGACAGGGCTGGAGGAGTACAATGTAATAAGCTGGGGCAGGGCTGGAGAAGTATTCTGTAATAAGCAGGGGCGGGGCTGGAGAAGTATTCTGTACTAACAAGGGGCAGGGCTGGAGGAGTATTCTGTAATAAGCAGGGGCGGGGCTGGAGAAGTATTCTGTAATAAGCAGGGGCGGGGCTGGAGAACTATTCTGTAATAAGCAGGGTGGGGCTGGAGAAGTATTCTGTAATAAGCAGGGGCGGGGCTGGAGGAGTATAATGTAATAAGCAGGGTGGGGCTGGAGAAGTATTCTGTAATAAGCAGGGGCGGGGCTGGAGGAGTATAATGTAATAAGCAGGGTGGGGCTGGAGAAGTATTCTGTAATAAGCAGGGGCGGGGCTGGAGAACTATTCTGTAATAAGCAGGGGCGGGGCTGGAGAAGTATTCTGTACTAACAAGGGGCAGGGCTGGAGGAGTATTCTGTAATAAGCAGGGACAGGGCTGGAGAAGTATTCTGTAATAAGCAGGGGCGGGGCGGGAGAAGTATTCTGTAATAAGCAGGGGCGGGGCTGGAGAAGTATTCTGTAATAAGCAGGGGCGGGGCTGGAGAAGTATTCTGTAATAAGCAGGGGTGGGGCTGGAGAAGTATTCTGTAATAAGCTAGGGCGGGGCGGGAGAAGTATTCTGTAATAAGCTGGGGCGGGGCGGGAGAAGTATTCTGTAATAAGCAGGGGCGGGGCTGGAGAAGTATTCTGTAATAAGCAGGGGTGGGGCTGGAGAAGTATTCTGTAATAAGCTAGGGCGGGGCGGGAGAAGTATTCTGTAATAAGCTGGGGCGGGGCGGGAGAAGTATTCTGTAATAAGCAGGGTGGGGCTGGAGAAGTATTCTGAAATAAGCTAGGACGGGGCGGGAGAAGTATTCTGTAATAAGTAGGGCGGGGCGGGAGAAGTATTCTGTAATAAGCAGGGACAGGGCTGGAGAAGTATTCTGTAATAAGCTGGGGCGGGGCGGGAGAAGTATTCTGTAATAAGCAGGGACAGGGCTGGAGGAGTATAATGTAATAAGCAGGGGCGGGGCGGGAGAAGTATTCTGTAATAAGCAGGGGTGGGGCTGGAGAAGTATTCTGTAATAAGCAGGGTGGGGCTGGAGAAGTATTCTGTAATAAGCAGGGTGGGGCTAGAGAAGTATTATTCTGTACTAACAAGGGGCAGGGCTGGAGAAGTATTATTCTGTAATAAGCAGGGTGGGGCTGGAGAAGTATTATTCTGTAATAAGCTGGGGCGGGGCGGGAGAAGTATTCTGTAATAAGCAGGGGTGGGGCTGGAGAAGTATTCTGTACTAACAAGGGGCAGGGCTGGAGGAGTACAATGTAATAAGCTGGGGCGGGGCTGGAGAAGTATTCTGTAATAAGCAGGGGCGGGGCTGGAGAAGTATTCTGTACTAACAAGGGGCAGGGCTGGAGGAGTATTCTGTAATAAGCAGGGGCGGGGCTGGAGAAGTATTCTGTAATAAGCAGGGGCGGGGCTGGAGAAGTATTCTGTAATAAGCAGGGGCGGGGCGGGAGAAGTATTCTGTACTAACAAGGGGCAGGGCTGGAGGAGTACAATGTAATAAGCTGGGGGCGGGGCTGGAGAAGTATTCTGTAATAAGCAGGGGCGGGGCTGGAGAAGTATTCTGTACTAACAAGGGGCAGGGCTGGAGGAGTATTCTGTAATAAGCAGGGGCGGGGCTGGAGAAGTATTCTGTAATAAGCAGGGGCGGGGCTGGAGAAGAATTCTGTAATAAGCAGGGTGGGGCTGGAGAAGTATTCTGTAATAAGCAGGGGCGGGGCTGGAGGAGTATTCTGTAATAAGCAGGGTGGGGCTGGAGAAGTATTCTGTAATAAGCAGGGGCGGGGCTGGAGAAGTATTCTGTACTAACAAGGGGCAGGGCTGGAGGAGTATTCTGTAATAAGCAGGGACAGGGCTGGAGAAGTATTCTGTAATAAGCAGGGACAGGGCGGGAGAAGTATTCTGTAATAAGCAGGGGCGGGGCTGGAGAAGTATTCTGTAATAAGCAGGGGCGGGGCTGGAGAAGTATTCTGTAATAAGCAGGGGAGGGGCTGGAGAAGTATTCTGTAATAAGCAGGGGTGGGGCTGGAGAAGTATTCTGTAATAAGCTAGGGCGGGGCGGGAGAAGTATTCTGTAATAAGCTGGGGCGGGGCGGGAGAAGTATTCTGTAATAAGCAGGGTGGGGCTGGAGAAGTATTCTGAAATAAGCTAGGACGGGGCGGGAGAAGTATTCTGTAATAAGCAGGGCGGGGCGGGAGAAGTATTCTGTAATAAGCAGGGACGGGGCTGGAGAAGTATTCTGTAATAAGCTGGGGCGGGGCGGGGCGGGAGAAGTATTATTCTGTAATAAGCAGGGGTGGGGCTGGAGAAGTATTCTGTAATAAGCAGGGTGGGGCTGGAGAAGTATTCTGTAATAAGCAGGGTGGGGCTAGAGAAGTATTATTCTGTACTAACAAGGGGCAGGGCTGGAGAAGTATTATTCTGTAATAAGCAGGGTGGGGCTGGAGAAGTATTATTCTGTAATAAGCTGGGGCGGGGCGGGAGAAGTATTCTGTAATAAGCAGGGTGGGGCTGGAGAAGTATTATTCTGTAATAAGCTGGGGGCGGGGCGGGAGAAGTATTCTGTAATAAGCAGGGGTGGGGCTGGAGAAGTATTCTGTAATAAGCAGGGTGGGGCTAGAGAAGTATTATTCTGTACTAACAAGGGGCAGGGCTGGAGAAGTATTATTCTGTAATAAGCTGGGGCGGGGCTGGAGAAGTATTCTGTAATAAGCAGGGGTGGGGCTGGAGAAGTATTCTGTAATAAGCAGGGTGGGGCTAGAGAAGTATTATTCTGTAATAATCAGGGGCGGGGCTGGAGAAGTATTATTCTGTAATAAGCATGGGCAGGGCTGGAGAAATATTATTCTGTAATAAGCAGGGTGGGGCTAGAGAAGTATTCTGTACTAACAAGGGGCAGGGCTGGAGGAGTATTCTGTAATAAGTAGGGGCGGGGCTGGAGAAGTATTCTGTAATAAGCAGGGGCGGGGCTGGATAAGTATTCTGTAATAAGTAGGGGTGGGGCTGGAGAAGTATTCTGTAATAAGCAGGGTGGGGCTGGATAAGTATTCTGTAATAAGTAGGGGCAGGGCTGGAGAAGTATTATTCTGTAATAAGCAGGGGCGGAGCTGGAGAAGTATTATTCTGTAATAATCAGGGGCGGGGCTGGAGAAGTATTCTGTAATAAGCAGGGGCGGGGCTGGATAAGTATTCTGTACTAAGCAGGGACAGGGCTGGAGGAGTATTCTGTAATAAGCAGGGACAGGGCTGGAGGAGTATTCTGTAATAAGCAGGGGCGGGGCTGGAGGAGTATTCTGTAATAAGCAGGGACAGGGCTGGAGAAGTATTCTGTAATAAGCAGGGGTGGGGCTGGAGAAGTATTCTGTAATAAGCAGAGACAGGGCTGGAGAAGTATTCTGTAATAAGCAGGGGCGGGGCTGGAGGAGTATTCTGTAATAAGCAGAGACAGGGCTGGAGAAGTATTCTGTAATAAGCAGGGACAGGGCTGGAGAAGTATTCTGTAATAAGCAGGGGTGGGGCTGGAGAAGTATTCTGTAATAAGCAGGGGTGGGGCTGGAGAAGTATTCTGTAATAAGCAGGGACAGGGCTGGAGGAGTATTCTGTAATAAGCAGGGGCGGGGCTGGAGAAGTATTCTGTAATAAGCAGGGGTGGGGCTGGAGAAGTATTCTGTAATAAGCAGGGACAGGGCTGGAGGAGTATTCTGTAATAAGCAGGGGCGGGGCTGGAGAAGTATTCTGTAATAAGCAGGGGCGGGGCTGGAGAAGTATTCTGTAATAAGCAGGGGCGGGGCGGGAGAAGTATTCTGTAATAAGCAGGGTGGGGCTGGAGAAGTATTCTGTAATAAGCAGGGGCGGGGCTGGAGAAGTATTCTGTAATAAGCAGAGACAGGGCTGGAGAAGTATTCTGTAATAAGCAGAGACAGGGCTGGAGGAGTATTTTTTTGTAATAAGCAGGGGCGGGGCTGGAGAAGTATTATTCTGTAATTAGCAGGGGCGGGGCTGGAGAAATATTCTGTAATAAGCAGGGGCGGGGCTTGATACGTATTATTCTGTAATAAGCAGGGGCGGGGCTGGAGAAATATTCTGTAATAAGCAGGGGCGGGGCTGGAGAAGTATTCTGTAATAAGCAGGGGTGGGGCTGGAGAAGTATTCTGTAATAAGCAGGGGTGGGGCTGGAGGAGTATTCTGTAATAAGCAGGGACAGGGCTGGAGGAGTATTCTGTAATAAGCAGGGGCGGGGCGGGAGAAGTATTCTGTAATAAGCAGGGTGGGGCTGGAGAAGTATTCTGTAATAAGCAGAGACAGGGCTGGAGAAGCATTCTGTAATAAGCAGAGACAGGGCTGGAGGAGTATTCTGTAATAAGCAGGGTGGGGCTGGAGAAGTATTCTGTAATAAGCAGAGACAGGGCTGGAGAAGTATTCTGTAATAAGCAGAGACAGGGCTGGAGGAGTATTATTTTGTAATAAGCAGGGGCGGGGCTGGAGAAGTATTATTCTGTAATTAGCAGGGGCGGGGCTGGAGAAGTATTCTGTAATAAGCAGGGGCGGGGCTGTAGAAGGGTTATTTTGCAATAAGCAGGGGCGGGGCTGGGACTTCAAGGGATTGAAGCACTAAAAATGGCCTATTTTTTATGTTCAACATATTTTTAAAGAATTTTTTGATTATTTTATACTGATACTTGCCTATTTTGCAGGGGGTTTTCTTTGCAGCTGTCACCTCATTTAGATCCCAGACAGGATTACAATAGAAGGTAACACTTCAGTAGATAACACCACTGACCCATCCATCATACATCAGCTACTAACAATAGATAATGTCACAATTTATCTACTCCCTTTAACTACATAGAACATGCCTAGAAAACTCTCCCATAGAACTCAATGAGTTCCAGATTACTTCTACCTATGGCCATGACTATGCTGTAAAGCAAATCACTAAATGTCACAAAGCAGGAGAGAAGGTCAGGCAAAATGGCCTCCCTTATAATCATGTACAGAAAATCGAATAAAAAAATCTATAATCTGAAAATAAAAACAGATTAGACTGTAATGCTTCATTTCTCCTATGGGGGCGCTGTAGGAAAGTTGAACACCTGCTGCTGCTTCTTAAACTATAGCCGATCATGATGATACACAGTGATCTGCTTCTAATATAAAGGAATTGTTGGAAGTGGACAGTCTCTTTTAGTGCAGACATAGTGATGGAGAGCCCTTATTAAATCATTATGAGTTCCCGCTCTTCTGGAACTCTGGACACCGTCTTCCTCTCAGAGGAAACAGATGTTATGAGAGAAGGAGAAACACATGTATAACTGAAGGACCTCAGCCACTGCTCCCTCTGGGGGTCCTCATAGCTGCCCTATAAAGGACATTCACATCACAGCTTTATAGGAATGATATATGATAGAGACTAAGGGCAGAATAGTGTACCCTGGCTCTGTTTATGGGGGGCACTTTAACACTTTTACTGAAGGCACTGTGGTTGGCACTGTTCATGAAGACACTTTGGAAAGGTTAGTGAAGGCATTGTGGTTGGCACAGTTTATGAGGACACTTTAGCAATGTTAGTGGAGGCACTGAGGGTGTCACTGGTCAAGAGGACACTGCGGACTGTTAGTGGAGGCGTTATGGCTGACACTTTATGGGGCACTTTGGCACTGTTAGTGAAGGCACTGTGGCTGGCACTATTTTTGAGGACACTTTGGAACATTTTAGTGAAGGCACTGAGGCTGGCACTGTTTATGAGGACACTAGCACTGTTAGTGAAGGCACTGTGGCTGGCACTGTTTATGAGGACACTTTAGCACTGTTAGTGTAGGCACTGTGGCTGACACTGTTTATGGGGAACTTTGGCACTGTTAGTGAAGGGACGTGTCTGGCACTGTTTATGAGGAGACTTTGGAACATTTTAGTGTAGGCACTGTGGCTGGCACTGTTTATGAGGGCACTTTGGGTCGATTAGTGAAGGCACTGTGGCTGGCACTGTTCATGAGGACACTTTAGCACTGTTAGTGAAGGCACTGTGGCTGGCACTGTTCATGAGGACACTTTAGCACTGTTAGTGAAGGCCCTGTGGCTGGCACTGTTTTTGAGGACACTGTGGACTGTTAGCGGAGGCGTTATGGCTGACACTGTTTATGAGGCACTTTTAGTTAAGGGGACCTCTGATGGGGCATTCTGTATGACACAGTAAATAATGACACTGTGTATGATTATGAGGGCACTTTGACACTGTCAGTAGAGACACTGTGTATGAGGGCGCTATGGCTGACACTGTTTAGAAAGGGTACTTTGGAACTATAAGTGAAGACCCAGTTTCTAGCACTGTTTATGGGGGTGCTTTGGCACTGTTAATGAAGGCACTGTGTCTGGCACTGTTTACGGGGCTGCTTTGACACTGTTAGTGACTGGACTGTGTTTGGCACTTCCAATGGGGTATTTTGGCTTGCACTGCTTCCATACAGTTGTAATGAGAACAAGCGATCAATGGCCGCCACAGGCAAGATGCAACTTTTTCCATGAGCCCAACCCAGTGGCACAGTCTAACTGGTGATGGCACAATAATGGCAGGTAACTTTGGGTTCTGCTGACTATCCTGGGGTATCTATGAGATGGCCACTGGATGTCAGATGGACGATACCAGCTGACTACTGCCTCACGTCTATTGCCCCCTATGGATGTGCTAGCAAACAGGAAATACCAATATGCCTAGTGACAGAACTAGTTTAGGTTCGGCTTCCTAAATCAATGCCCCCACTTATGGTCACGTGTCAGCCCTCACGAGGTGGAATTCTTAACCCTTTCCTGTCCTGACTTTATGTTAACTAGTATATACTATATAGACTAAGGTGCCCTAGATACATTATCTTATAGTGTCAGTCGGGATCTGTAGTCCCACTGGGACTGTAAAGTCATCATCTGGTGTTAAACACCTGGACCTTGACTGTTTCCACCACCACCCATTAGCTGACAGCCCTAGTTACTTGGTCATTGCTTCTCCATATAAGTAAGGTTCCTCTATCAGATCTATATAGATGACTGCACAGTATTCCGCAGCTTCCCCTTTAAGTGTGTTACGTACAGTGCATATTTTACAGCTGGATCATGCACGCTGCGTGCCATTACCCTGTCTAATATTTATGAGTAACACATTTTACATCTGCTGTGTTGCCGGGTTATTTATTTGATGTTGCATGGAACGATCAGCCTCTTGTGTACGAGCGTGACTCTGCTAGATGAGACCGAGTATGCTGGAATACACCGGAGAGTCCATTGTATTGCATGTTCACTGCTTATAGGAAGTGGGTTTGTCAGCCTGCTCTGTGCTGTCTCTCCCTATCCCACGCCCAAACTTCCGAATGTGACTTGTGCGTTGATTCATTAGGGCACTAAACCATGTAGCAGGAGGCTGCTGAAGACCAATATCGAGACAGAGAGGAAACGGGTGGAAGCATGTTAGCTCGTTACTTAATAACACCCCAAACGACTTCCTATTCTAATATAGTATCAGTCTTAGATGGCTTGAAGGTCATCCATATATTGGTGTCAAATTCAGCAGAAAAGTCATCAATACATCAGTATTGGAAATGTCATCTATATATTGGTGTCAGACCCAATATATCATAGTAACATACTGTAGTCGATAAGGTGGGATGAAGAAGACACATGTCCGCGAAGTCCAACCTACAAGTAGTACCTATCAGTATCAGACTCAACAAAAATGTCATCTGTATGTTGATATCGGACCCAACAGAAATGTCATCTTTATATATGTCAGTATCAGACCCAACAGATTCGTCATCAATATATCATAGTAACAAACTGTAGTAGATATGGTTGGATGAAGACACATGTCCATCAAGTCCAACCTATAAGTAGTACCTATCAGTATCTGACCCAACAGAAATGTCATCTATTGTACATATCGATATCAAATGCAACGAACATGTCATCTACTGTACATATCGGTATCAAACTCAACAGAAATGTCATCCACTGTACATATCGGTATCGAACTCAACAGAAATGTCATCTACTGTACATATCGGTATCGAACTCAACAGAAATGTCATCTACTGTACATATCGATATCGAACTCAACAGAAATGTCATCTACTGTACATATCGGTATCAAACTCAATGGACATGTCATCTACTGTACATATCGGTATCAAACTCAACAGAAATGTCATCTACTGTACATATCGGTATCAAACTCAAGGACATGTCATCAACTGTACATATCGGTATCGAACTCAATGGACATGTCATCTACTGTACATATCGGTATCAAACTCAATGGACATGTCATCTACTGTACATATCGGTATCAAACTCAACAGAAATGTCATCTACTGTACATATCGGTATCGAACTCAACAGAAATGTCATCTACTGTACATATCGATATCGAACTCAACAGAAATGTCATCTATTGTACATATCGGTATCAAACTCAATGGACATGTCATCTACTGTACATATCGGTATCAAACTCAACGGACATGTCATCTACTGTACATATCGGTATCAAACTCAACGGACATGTCATCAACTGTACATATCGGTATCAAACTCAATGGACATGTCATCTACTGTACATATCGGTATCAAACTCAATGGACATGTCATCTACTGTACATATCGGTATCAAACTCAATGGACATGTCATCTACTGTACATATCGGTATCAAACTCAATGGACATGTCATCTACTGTACATATTGGTATCAGACCCAACAGAAACATCATTAATATATTGGTATCAAACCCAGTTGAAACATCATTGATCTATTGGTGTCAAACCCAACACAAACGTCATCTAGATCAGTGTCAGACCCAAAAGAAACACCAAGAATCATCAATATATTAGCATCAGACCCAACTGAAAAGTCAGTATCAAACCCAATAGAAATGGCATCGATATATCAGTATCGGACAGAAATGTCATCAGTCTATCGGTATTAGACCCAGTAGAAACATCATCGATATATATCAGTATCCCACCCAGCAGAAATAATACAGAAGACAATACGTAACATCAACCTCTTCTCCTAGATTATTGACCTACAAAGTCTACCAGATGCCTTCACAAAAGTTCCCTCATCCCGAAGCATCTCTAAGAGATCTCACAAGAGTCCCTTCCATCCCCTTTCCAATCCTCCACACCCGGGGGATGGCAGACCAGCCCCAAATTTCCAGGGCTTGTCAACTGTTTCATCAAAGATGTGGAGGTGTCTCCGAGGCAAAGTTGACTAACTGAATCGACACACGAGGAGACCTAGCTCCACCACCTAAAGTTCTGCTAAACTGATGACCAAACACGGGTTTCTTATTAAGATACGACAAGTCTTAGAATGGGAAGCAGAGACGACAAAACCGGTTTGTGCCAAAGCTGTCCCTGTGCCACTCCCAACACACCCCTTTTGTGCCGCCATCCCTTGCCCTGGTTTCCTCCTTGCCTTAACCTCATCCAACAACCTACAAAAAGTCCATCAGTCCTACCGTCTCCTTGTCGTCAAGCCGATAAAGTGTTGTGGTATGTCAGGGTGGTGGTAACTTCTCCAGCCAAGACCAGGACCAAGTCCTCGGTGTACTTTATGAGTGGATGGGTTAGCTCTGCTGCTCGTCTGGTACACTGGCGTGTTCCTCGGTGTTTTATGCCAGCTGGGGTGGATGTGGCTGAGCTGATAGATTCTCCTGCTGCTGCTACTGCTGTTGTCTGCAAAGAAATTCCCTTCCCCTACAGACAGAACTGATTTCAATGTGGTCTCACTCACTCCACCCTTTGTACTGAGTGATGTCACATTGTGCGTGTGGATGTGTGTGTGAGGGAGCGAGGGAAAGAGAGAGAGAGAGAGAAAGCTACAGATGTATTCCTATTAATGATTACACACCCATTGTATACAGGCAGCCGGCGAGGGGAAGTATGCAATTTTAGATGGTGGAGGGGGGTAGGATAGACTTAATTGCTGGAGAGAAGGTTCACGCTGGGTTAATATCCTGTATTTTACATTGCTTGTGTTTTCTATTGATAGGACGCTGAGTTGTGAAGTACCTGGTTATATAGTGTAGTAGATTGCAGTATATAATATTGTAAATGTATAGTGTTGATCGTGACTGAGAGGGTGCGACAAGGAGCTTGCAATCTAATATGGTTATTTAGAGAGATGCAGCATGCTAGTCCATAACCCTTGGGCTAGATAAGTCATAGGGTTGGGTGGAAAACACATTGTAACACTCGACTGTTTCTGTCACCCCCATAGACAAATCTGGGGGTAACGGGGGACCTAGGCCACATTCTAGCGACTGGTGGGGGCTGGTGCGCTTGTGGATTGGTAAAAAATAATTTTTTTTTTGGAATACCTCTATAGGTTACATGCACATAGTCAGGATTACCTGTGGATTTTCCATGCGCATTTTTCATCGCATTTTTCACATCAATGTATTTATTTTTTGAAATCTACGTGCCAAAATCTGCATGGACCTGTATGAAAATCTGCACCAAATTCTGTGCCAGATGGTGCCGATTTTCTACAGCGATTTCCTTGCACATACAGGCGGATTTCTGTGCAGATTTTCTACGCATGTTCGTGTGCATTTAACCTTAGGTACGTGCACAAGCTCAGAATTTGCATGAGGAAAATTTGCAGCAAAATCTGCAGATTTTGGAGCAGATTTTCATACAAAAACATGCAGATTTTCATGCGGATTTTGAAACCTTTTTTTAAAATTTGCGGTGGGAAAGAGAAATAAATTGACTGATTTTAGGACAATTTCCATGCAAACAAAAAACCCTGCATCATGTGCATGAGAAATAGAATTTCTCATTGACTTTAATGCTGCAGGGCGGATATTCCCCATTAAAAGTCACACAGAAAATCCACACGTGATCCTGATCGGATACATATACACCATTCGGATCACAAGCAGATTTTCCGTGCAGATTTCAGTGCAGAAACTGTAATACATTACTATTAAAGTCAATGACAAATTCTATTTTGCATGCACACGATGCGGATTTGTTATGTCACTTTATTTCTTTATTCCAGCACAGAATTTTTTTTAAAAAAAAAGGGCCTCAAAATCTACATGTCAAAATCTGCACCGAAATCCACATGTACTTGAATGAAAGTCTACACCAAAATCTGCGCAGATTTTCTGCACGGATTTCCATGTGTATACATGCAGATTTTGGTGTGGATTTTCAGCATGTAAATCCTGATCTTGAGCTCGTACCCTTAAAGGGGTTGTCCTGTCATGGACACTTATCTCCTATGCACAGGTCAGGGGTAAGCGTCCAATCACTGAATGTCTGATGGCCGGGTCCCCCAGTGATCAGGAGGACGAGGGGCCGAATGTCCCCCTTAAGCCTCCTTGTGAGCGGCAGAATGCTTGTGTATACTCCCTACATGAAAACTTTTCCAAAAATCACATGACTTAAAGGGGGTGTCCACTTTGACAATCCCCTTCCCTTACTAGCTCCTCAGGGGTGGTGTTGAAGGAGATGGGGCAGGGACCTCTATCTGATTATCTGTTATTGGGAACTTTTTGGCAAGCGCACACCTTCACATCAGGGAAATGAAGTATTACATTGTGAAATCAATGATATATTGTAGGAGAGAACGGACCCTCATCTATTACTGTCCTATGGCCAATGGACATCCCCTTTAAATATATTGCTGAATATTGCCTATACTTCATGATGCATACCGCCGGTGATAGCGGTTACTCAGAGCAAGTCCTTCTGACTATAGAAGATTCATCGCGCGTGGGGGATGTATAGCATTGTGCTTTATATTACTAAATTGCATTAAGACATATTTCACCCTTTCGCTGATGAATCAGTTCATTTGTCAGCCGGCACTTAAGAGTAAGTGACATTTCAGATATCAGAACGCCAGGAGGATGTGTAAGACATCACATAAAGTTATTTTATGGCTCAGTTCAGTAATGCGGCAAGTCATCGTATTGGCGCCACCTACAGGCAGGGAGAACGCAGTGACTTTCTGTTCTCATCCTTGTGCAGTCCATTGATGTGTAGGCTAAGTGCCTTCATTTAATATGCAAATGACAATGCCACGATGAATAATAAGACAGGAAAATTGATGGATCTGATGGGGTTATGGCGCTCAGAGGTGGACCGGCTCGTCACCTGCCGGCGTTGGTGGCGCTGAGAGATCCAGGGCATGGGATCTATTTTTGGCAAGGAGAGATGATGAGGAGGACAGACGTACGATGGGGTATGACTCAGCTTTTAATGTACTGAAAGTCTGCCGCCTTATAGATATATAGCCAAAGAGGACGTATCTAATCTGCTTACCTACTGCGGCCAGTTATAAATAGAACGAGTGGCCGAAATCAATTGGCCTCCAAAGTGCCAAAACAAATCGTCCCTTTGTTGCAAAGAAGGGAAGCGCACATTGTCCCCCTGCAAACTGCAGCATTATTAGCAGCCAGGATAAATTCTGCCCCCTTCTCTCTGGCACCCTAGGCAGCCACCAACTCTGCCAAGCCCTCTTCCTGGCCTAGATGACCAAGTATAAGGTGTGAGGAGGAAACATGCATGATCAAGGGGCGGGGAGGAGAAATATATGGGCAAGGGGTGGGGAGGAGAAATATATGGGCAAGGGGTGGGGAGGAGAGATGCATGAGCAAGGAGCGGGGTGGAGAGATGCATGGGCAAGGGGTGGGGAGGAGAGATGCATGAGCAAGGAGCGGGGTGGAGAGATGCATGGGCAGGGAGGAGAGATGCATGGGCAGGGAGGAGAGATGCATGGGCAAGGGGTGGGGAGGAGAGATGCATGAGCAAGGAGCGGGGTGGAGAGATGCATGGGCAAGGGTCGGGGAGGAGAGATGCATGGGCAAGAGGTTGGAGGAGAGATGCATGGGCAGGGAGGAGAGATGCATGGGCAAGGGGTGGGGAGGAGAGATGCATGGGCAAGGGGGTGGGGAGGAGAGATGCATGAGCAAGGAGCGGGGGTGGAGAGATGCATGGGCAAGGGGTGGGGAGGAGAGATGCATGAGCAAGGAGCGGGGTGGAGAGATGCATGGGCAAGGGTCGGGGAGGAGAGATGCATGGGCAAGAGGTTGGAGGAGAGATGCATGGGCAGGGGAGGAGAGATGCATGGGCAAGGGGTGGGGAGGAGAGATGCATGGGTAAGAGGTGGGGAGGAGAGATGCATGGGTAAGGGGTGGAGAGGAGAGATGCATGGGTAAGGGGCGGGGAGGAGAGATGCATGGGCAAGGGTCGGGGAGGAGAAATACATGATCAAAGGGTGGGGAGGAGAAATGCATGGGTAAGGGGCAGGGAGGAGAGATGCATGGTCAAGGGGTAGATGGAGACATGCATGAGCAAGGGGCAGGGAGGAGAAATACATGAGCAAAGGCAGGGAAAAGACATGTATGCGCAAGGGCAGGGAGGAGAAATGTATGAGCAAGGGGCGGGGAGAAGAGATGCATGGGCAAGGGGTGGGAGGAAAGATGCAAGGACAAGAAATTTGTGGAGAAATACATGAGCAAAGGCAGGGACATGCATGCGCAAGGGCGGGGGAGGAGAAATACATGAGCAAGGGGTGGGAGGAGAGATTCATGGGAAAGGGTTGGGGAGGAGAAATACATGGTCAAAGGCCAGGGAGGAGAAATGCCTTAAGGGGTTGGAGGAGAGATGCATGGGCAAGGGGCGGGGGAGGAGAGATGCATGGGCAAGAGGTTGGAGGAGAGATGCATGGGCAAGGGGCGGGAGGAGATATGCATGGGCAAGGGGTTAGAGGAGAGATGCATGGGCAAGGGGTGGAGGAGGAGAGATGCATGGGCAAGAGCTTAGAGGAGAGATGCATGGGCAAGGGGTGGAGGAGGAGAGATGCATGGGCAAGAGCTTAGAGGAGAGATGCATGGGCAAGGGGTGGAGGAGGAGAGATGCATAGGCAAGGGGTGGGAGAAAAGATGCAAGAACAAGGAATTTGTGGAGAAATACATGAGCAAAGGCAGGGAAGAGACATACATGTGCAAGGGCGTGGAGGAGAAATACATGAGCAAGGGGTGGGGAGAAGAAATACATGGTCAAAGGCCAGGGAGGAGAAATGCCTGAGCAAGGGGTTGGAGGAGAGATGCATGGGCAAGGGGTTGGAGGAGAAATATATGGACAAGGGGTTGGAGGAGAGATGTGTGGGTAAGGGGTAGGGAGGAGAAATGTATGGGCATGGGGTGGCAGGAGAAATATATGGGCTAGGGGCAGGGAGGAGAGATGCATGATCAAGGAGCAGGGGGGAGATATGTATGAGCAAGGGGCAGGGGGAAGACACATATAAGCAAAGGACAGGGAGATAATATGTAAGAGCAAGGGACAAGGAGATGATATGCATGAGCAAGGGGCAGAAGAGAGTCATGCAGAGGCAGTCTACATCACCGTGTACATCACATCATATCATGCTCCCTATACAATATTGATCTGTAAGATATTGGGGGAGCTGTATGAAGACTGGCATATTGTACACCAGTCATCCTATCCCTTGCACTGGTATTTATAATGAGGCACACCCCCCACACACCTTCTACAGGGTTTTGCACCTGCACTGAAAGCTACAACAGCTCACAGCTGGCATACATTTCATTTGTACATTGCCTATGCTATGCCCCTATCCATGGTAGTGCTGTGAGCTGCACAAAACAGGGGAAATTGTTGCAAATTTTGCAAAATAATTATATGATTTGTGCAAAAAAATGTTCGACTTTTGTATGTCTTGTACTCGGGGGAAACCTTTAATGGAGTCCATTGACAACTTAGTATTTATTAAACCATAGGAACACTTCAAGATGGTTGTACACTTGCAGAATTTTGTTGGTAGATCTTCTTGATATTGAACATATCCCCAAACAAACTGATCTCAATGGAGCTTAGTATACCAAGGATTGAAGAGATTGAACATGGTTGTTTTTTCACCTGCTCAATCTTTTTGTGTTGCCCAAGATAAGTAGCGCCTGGCAGCCATGTGTCTCCCCAGCCCCACTAGAATGGCAAATATGATCCCCCGAATAACACCATGGCCACGTGACAGAGTAGGTCCGTGTCACTTTGTGTTTCTTATGGCTCAGTATTCTCTTCACTGGTTGGCAGGATCAAAGTGAGAGCCAAAATCACTCTACATGACTCCATCAAGGAAGACCATGGAGAAGAGTCGCCAGCCCATACCGGCCCTATCGGTGTCTCCTGGATGGACTTTGCAATATTTATAAAAAAGAGATGAGGGAATGGCCCATGAAACAAATTGCCCTTCTGTCCCTACAAGACGAGGGCAGACAGGAATAAGTACCAGGACAACTTTTTGGTTCAGGAATGGAGGATTGTGTGGCATTGGCCAGGACAAAGACTGAGACCTATGGCCATGCCCCCTTCACTTTGCGTTGACCTATTGTTATTTCCTCAACTCAAAAACTGAAATGCCCGTTCATTTTTCCCCCTACCTTCTTGGCGTGATTCAGCTCTGGCTTGACTCGAGGTGACTTCATATCTCTTCCCTGTAAATGTCAGGATTGGCTGATGCGGCCATGAATAACTTACACAAACAATAGCGCGTTCCCTTGTCTTTTTACTTTTGCTAATGTGACAGTAGAGCGGTAGAAGGCTGTTTTCTCTATATGTTATATAAACTCATATAAATGAAGTAAATCACGTTCAATTCTTTTAACCCTTAGGCCACCAAGTTCCATTGAATGAGCTTTTTGAGGGATCCGGTCATTATTGTGAAGATTCGCCAACAAAATGTCAAGCCACCCAAGGGCTGTGTGGTTTCAATACACTATACGTCCTAAAATTTAGCAACTTTCTACCTTTAAAAGTTTGGTCACTGAGGAGAGGGAGCAGCAATGTATAGGGAACTTATGCACAGCAATACAGTGCTGGCGAAAAGTATTGGCACCCCTGCAATTCTGTCAGATAATACTCAATTTCTTCCAGAAAATGATTGCAATCACAAATGCTTTGGTAATAATATCTTCATTTAATTTGTCGTCAATGGAAAACCACAAAAAGAATTGTCAAAAAGCCAAATTGGATATAATTCCACACCAAACATAAAAAAGGGGGTGGACAAAAGTATTGGCACCCTTTGAAAAATCATGTGATGCTTCTCTAATTTGTGTAATTAACAGCACCTGTTACTTACCTGTGGCACATAACAGGTGGTGGCAATAACTAAATCACACTTGCAGCCAGTTGAAATGGATTAAAGTTGACTCAACCTCTGTCCTGTGTCCTTGTGTGTACCACATTGAGCATGGAGAAAAGAAAGAAGACCAAAGAACTGTCTGAGGACTTGAGAAGCAAAATTGTGAGGAAGCATGAGCAATCTCAAGGCTACAAGTCCATCTCCAAAGACCTGAATGTTCCTGTGCCTACCATGCGCAGTGTCATCAAGAAGTGTAAAGCCCATGGCACTGTGGCTAACCTCCCTAGATGTGGACGGAAAAGAAAAATTGACGAGAGATTTCAATGAAAGATTGTGCGGATGGTGGCTAAAGAACCTCGACTAACATCCAAACAAGTTCTAGCTGCCCTGCAGTCCGAGGGTACAACAGTGTCAACCCGTACTATCCGTCGGCGTCTGAATGAAAAGGGACTCTATGGTAGGATACCCAGGAAGACCCCACTTCTGACCCAGAGACATAAAAAAGTCAAAACTTACCTGAGAAAGCCAAAAACTTTTTGGAAGAATGTTCTCTGGTCAGATGAGACAAAAGTAGAGCTTTTTGGGAAAAGGCATCAACATAGAGTTTACAGGAAAAAAAAAAAAAGAGGCCTTCAAAGAAAAGAACACGCTCCCTACAGTCACACATGGCGGAGGTTCCCTGATGTTTTGGGGTTGTTTTGCTGCCTCTGGCACTGGACTGCTTGACCGTGTGCATGGCATTATGAAGTCTGCAGCATAATGTAGGGCCCAGTGTGAGAAAGCTGGGTCTCCCTCAGAGGTCATGGGTCTTCCAGCAGGACAATGACCCAAAACACACTTCAAAAAGCACTAGAAAATGGTTTGAGAGAAAGCACTGGAGACTTCTAAAGTGGCCAGCAATGAGTCCAGACCTGAATCCCATAGAATACCTGTGGAGAGATCTCACAATGGCAGTTTGGAGAAGGCGCCCTTCACATCTCAGGGACCTGGAGAAATTCCAGCAGAGCATTGTAAGAAACTCATTGATGGTTACCGGAAGCGGTTGTTCGCAGTTATTTTGTCTAAAAGTTGTGCTACCAAGTATTAGGCTGAGGGTGCCAATACTTTTGTCCGGCCCATTTTTGGAGTTTTGTGTAAAATGATCAATGATTTGACTTTTTTTTTCATTCTCTTTTGTGTTTTTTCATTGCAAGCAAAATAAATGAAGATATTATTACCAAAGCATTTGTGATTGCAATCATTTTCTGGAAGAAATTGAGTATTATCTGACAGAATTGCAGGGGTGCCAATACTTTTGGCCAGCACTGTATATACTGCATGGGTGTACACTGTGCAAATCCCCTTTTTTGTTTTTGCATGTCCAGCAAAGCCCCTTGCTCATGTATATCTTCTCCCCACCCCTTGTTAGTGCATGTCACCACCCCAACACTTTATCATGCATGTGTCTACCTCATGCATGTCTCCTCCCCACTACTTGCTCATGCATGTCTCCTCGCTGCCCCTTGTTCATGCATGTCTCCTCCCTGCCACTTGCACATGCATGTCTCCTCCCCACTACTTGCTCATGCATGTCTCCTCGCTGCCCCTTGTTCATGCATGTCTCCTCCCTGCCCCTTGCTCATGCATGTCTCCTCTCTGCTCCTTGCTCATGCATGTCTCCTCCCTGCCCCTTGCACATGCATGTCTCCTCTTTGCCCCTTGCACATGCATGTCTCCTCCCTTCCCCTTGCTCATGCATGTCTCCTCCCTGCTCCTTGCTCATGCATGTCTCCTCCCTGCCCCTTGCACATGCAAGTCTCCTTTCTGCCCCTTGCACATGCACGTTTCATCCCTGCCCCTTGCTCATGCATGTCTCCTCCCCCGCCCCTTGCTCATGCATGTCTCCTCCCCACCCCTTGCTCATGCATGTCTCCTCCCTTCCCCTTGCTCATACATGTCTCCTCCCTTCCCCTTGCTTATGCATGTCTCCTCCCTTCCCCTTGCACATGCATGTCTCCTCCCCGCTACTTGCACATGCATGTCTCCTCCTTGTCCCTTGCACATGCATGTCTCCTCCCTTCCCCTTGCTCATGCATGTCTCCTCCCTTCCCCTTGCTCATGCATGTCTCCTCCCTTCCCCTTGCTCATGCACGTCTCCTCCCTTCCCCTTGCACATGCATGTCTCCTCCCTGCCCCTTGCACATGCATGTCTCCTCCCTTCCACTTGCTCATGTATGTCTCCTCCCTGCCCCTTGTACATGCATGTCTCCTCCCCGCCCCTTTCTCATGCACGTCTCCTCCCTGCCACTTGCACATGCATGTCTCCTTCCTGCCCCTTGCACATGCATGTCTCCTCCCTTCCCCTTGCACATGCATGTCTCCTCCCCGCCCCTTACACATGCATGTCTCCTCCCTGCCCCTTTCTCATGCATGTTTCCTCTCTGCCCCTTGCACATGCATGTCTCCTCCCCCGCCCCTTGCTCATGCATGTCTCCTCCTTGTCCCTTGCACATGCATGTCTCCTCCCTGCCCCTTTCTCATGCATGTCTCCTCCCTGCCCCTTTCTCATGCATGTCTCCTCCCTTCCCCTTGCACATGCATGTCTCCTCCCCGCCCCTTACACATGCATGTCTCCTCCCTGCCCCTTTCTCATGCATGTTTCCTCTCTGCCCCTTGCACATGCATGTCTCCTCCCCACCCCTTGCTCATGCATGTCTCCTCCCTTCCCCTTGCTCATACATGTCTCCTCCCTTCCCCTTGCACATGCATGTCTCCTCCCTGCCACTTGCACATGCATGTCTCCTCCCCGCTACTTGCACATGCATGTCTCCTCCTTGTCCCTTGCACATGCATGTCTCCTCCCTTCCCCTTGCTCATGCATGTCTCCTCCCTTCCCCTTGCTCATGCATGTCTCCTCCCTTCCCCTTGCTCATGCACGTCTCCTCCCTTCCCCTTGCACATGCATGTCTCCTCCCTGCCCCTTGCACATGCATGTCTCCTCCCTTCCCCTTGCTCATGTATGTCTCCTCCCTGCCCCTTGTACATGCATGTCTCCTCCCCGCCCCTTTCTCATGCACGTCTCCTCCCTTCCCCTTGTACATGCACGTCTCCTCCCTTCCCCTTGCTTATGCATGTCTCCTCCCCCGCCCCTTTCTCATGCACATCTCCTCCCTGCCACTTGCACATGCATGTCTCCTTCCTGCCCCTTGCACATGCATGTCTCCTCCCTTCCCCTTGCACATGCATGTCTCCTCCCCGCCCCTTACACATGCATGTCTCCTCCCTGCCCCTTTCTCATGCATGTCTCCTCCCCGCCCCTTGCTCATGCATGTCTTCTCCTTGTCCCTTGCACATGCATGTCTCCTCCCTGCCCCTTTCTCATGCATGTCTCCTCCCTGCCCCTTTCTCATGCATGTCTCTTCCCTTCCCCTTGCTCATACACGTCTCCTCTCTGCTCCTTGCACATGCACGTCTCCTCCCTGCCCCTTGCACATGCACATCTCCTCCCTTCCCTTTGCTCATTCATGTCTCCTCCCTTCCCCTTGCACATGCATGTCTCCTCCCTGCCCTCTTGCACATGCATGTCTCCTCCTTGTCCCTTGTACATGCATGTCTCCTCCCTTCCCCTTTCTCATGAAGACTCCCCCACCCTTTAGACTCTTTGGAAGTAGGAAGTGACCTGAGCTTGCTTTGTCTCTGGGTGATAGATGTACCAAGGACCATAAATGTTATTTCATCTCTACTGTCAGGTGTACGTGTAGTACAAGAGGAGTCTCAAAAGTCACTATTATAAATTGCACATGATATTTGGTGCAATATGACACCCTCTATTTCATCTGATAACTCCCAACACCACGAGTCTACTCTGTGGCAGGCTCTCTTTGTGTCAATATCTAGCTATTCATATTCTTTTGCAGACATAATGAAAGGCTATATCCCATCTTAGAAACCGCAAGCCATATCCGTAAATGCCTCCCGCCCCTGGATCTTACTTAAATTGCTTGTGCTTGCAAATTAAAATCTTATCTTATTTAAGTGCTCATGTCCTTAAGCCACACTTACAGGTAAATTATAGCAAAGAGAAATCATTCCCCAATTTCTTTGTTTATCCGCAGCTTACCGCTACTGATATATCCTGATTAGGACCTAATGAGATTCATCCTCTCCCCAAGCTCCCAATATACTGTACCTATTAACTCTTTCATTACTGTATAACCAACCCATTCTTCAAATCTCTGCCTCCATCTGCCTTGCCATATTCTGCTATATTTTGCTGCAGGGACCAAAGCACATTAAGTTCTTACATTAATATACAAGAATACAGCTACTATAATTCTGCCTCCTATGTACAAGAAAACAACTACTATAATACTGCTCCTATGTACAAGAATATAACTACTATAATACTGCTCCTATGTACAAGAATATAACACTATAATACTACTCCTATGTACAAGAATATAACTACTATAATACTGCTCCTATGTACAAGAATATAACTACTATAATACTGCCCCTATGTACAAGAATATAACTACTATAATACTGCTCATATGTACAAGAATATAACTACTATAATACTGCTGCTATGTACAAGAATATAACTACTATAATACTGCTCCTATGTACAAGAATATAACTACTATAATACTGCTCCTATGTACAAGAATATAACTACTATAATACTGCTCCTATGTACAAGAATATAACTACTATAATACTGCTCCTATGGTACAAGAATATAACTACTATAATACTGCTCCTATGTACAAGAATATAACTACTATAATACTGTCTCTATGTACAAGAATATAACTACTATAATACTGCCTCCTATGTACAAGAATATAACTATTATAATACTGTCCCTATGTACAAGAATATAAATACTATAATACTGCTTCTATGTACAAGAATATAACTACTATAATACTGCTCCTATGTACAAGAATATAACTACTATAATACTGCTCCTATGTACAAGAATATAACTACTATAATACTGCTCCTATGTACAAGAATATAACTACTATAATACTGCCCCTATGTACAAGAATATAACTACTATAATACTGCCTCCTATGTACAAGAATATAACTACTATAATACTGCCTCCTATGTACAAGAATATAACTACTATAATACTGCTCCTATGTACAAGAATATAACTACTATAATACTGCTCCTATGTACAAAAATATAGTTACTATAATACTGCCCTCTATGTACAAGAATATAACTACTATAATACCGCTCCTATGTACAAGAATATAACTACTATAATACTACCTCCTATGTACAAGAATATAACTACTATAATACTGCCCCATATGTACAAGAATATAACTACTATAATACTGCTCCTATGTACAAGAATATAACTACTATAATACTGCTCCTATGTACAAGAATATAACTACTATAATACTGCCCCCTATGTACAAGAATATAACTACTATAATACTGCCCCCTATATACAAGAATATAACTACTATAATACTACTATGTACAAGAATATAACTACTATAATACTGCTCTTATGTACAAGAATATAACTACTATAATACTGCTCCTATGTACAAGAATATAACTACTATAATACTACTCCTATGTACAAGAATATAACTACTATAATACTGCTCTCTATGTACAAGAATATAACTACTATAATACTGCCCCTATGTGCAAGAATATAACTACTATAATACTCCTCCTATGTACAAGAATATAACTACTATAATACTGCTCTCTATGTACAAGAATATAACTACTATAAAACTGCCCCCTATGTACAAGAATATAACTACTATAATACTGCTCCTTTGTACAAGAATATAACTACTATAATACTACCTCCTATGTACAAGAATATAACTACTATAATACTGACCCCTATATACAAGAATATAACTACTATAATACTGCTCCTATGTACAAGAATATAACTACTATAATACTGCTCCTATGTACAAGAATATAACTACTATAATACTGCTCCTATGTACAAGAATATAACTACTATAATACTGCTCCTATGGTACAAGAATATAACTACTATAATACTGCTCCTATGTACAAGAATATAACTACTATAATACTGTCCCTATGTACAAGAATATAACTACTATAATACTGCCTCCTATGTACAAGAATATAACTATTATAATACTGTCCCTATGTACAAGAATATAAATACTATAATACTGCTTCTATGTACAAGAATATAACTACTATAATACTGCTCCTATGTACAAGAATATAACTACTATAATACTGCTCCTATGTACAAGAATATAACTACTATAATACTGCTCCTATGTACAAGAATATAACTACTATAATACTGCCCCTATGTACAAGAATATAACTACTATAATACTGCCTCCTATGTACAAGAATATAACTACTATAATACTGCCTCCTATGTACAAGAATATAACTACTATAATACTGCTCCTATGTACAAGAATATAACTACTATAATACTGCTCCTATGTACAAAAATATAGTTACTATAATACTGCCCTCTATGTACAAGAATATAACTACTATAATACCGCTCCTATGTACAAGAATATAACTACTATAATACTACCTCCTATGTACAAGAATATAACTACTATAATACTGCCCCATATGTACAAGAATATAACTACTATAATACTGCTCCTATGTACAAGAATATAACTATTATAATACTGCTCCTATGTACAAGAATATAACTACTATAATACTGCCCCCTATGTACAAGAATATAACTACTATAATACTGCCCCTATATACAAGAATATAACTACTATAATACTACTATGTACAAGAATATAACTACTATAATACTGCTCTTATGTACAAGAATATAACTACTATAATACTGCTCCTATGTACAAGAATATAACTACTATAATACTACTCCTATGTACAAGAATATAACTACTATAATACTGCTCTCTATGTACAAGAATATAACTACTATAATACTGCCCCTATGTGCAAGAATATAACTACTATAATACTCCTCCTATGTACAAGAATATAACTACTATAATACTGCTCTCTATGTACAAGAATATAACTACTATAAAACTGCCCCCTATGTACAAGAATATAACTACTATAATACTGCTCCTTTGTACAAGAATATAACTACTATAATACTACCTCCTATGTACAAGAATATAACTACTATAATACTGACCCCTATATACAAGAATATAACTACTATAATACTACTATGTACAAGAATATAACTACTATAATACTGCCTCCTATGTACAAGAATATAACTACTATAATACTGCTCCTATATACAAGAATATAACTACTATAATACTTCTCCTATGTACAAGAATATAGCTATTATAATACTGCTCCTATGTACAAGAATATAACTACTAAAATACTGCTCCTATGTACAAGAATATAA
The DNA here is from genome assembly GCA_947044405.1 of Leptodactylus fallax. NCBI lineage: Eukaryota > Metazoa > Chordata > Amphibia > Anura > Leptodactylidae > Leptodactylus > Leptodactylus fallax. Next base: position 2,774,464 of record CAMRHE010000271.1, read on the forward strand.
CTACTATAATACTGCCCCCTATGTACAAGAATATAACTACTATAATACTGCTCCTATGTACAAGAATATAACTACTATAATACTACTCCTATGTACAAGAATATAACTACTATAATACTGCCCTCTATGTACAAGAATATAACTACTATAATACCGCTCCTATGTACAAGAATATAACTACTATAATACTACCTCCTATGTACAAGAATATAACTACTATAATACTGCTCCTATGTACAAGAATATAACTACTATAATACTGCTCCTATGTACAAGAATATAACTACTATAATACTGCCCCCTATGTACAAGAATATAATTACTATAATACTGCCCCCTATATACAAGAATATAACTACTATAATACTACTATGTACAAGAATATAACTACTATAATACTGCTCTTATGTACAAGAATATAACTACTATAATACTGTTCCTATGTACAAGAATATAACTACTATAATACTACTCCTATGTACAAGAATATAACTACTATAATACTGCTCCTTTGTACAAGAATATAACTACTATAATACTGCTCCTACAGTGCCTTGCGAAAGTATTAGGCCCCCTTGAACTTTTCTACCTTTTGCCACATTTCAGGCTTCAAACATAAAGATATAAAATTTTAATTTTTTGGTGAAGAATCAACAACAAGTGCTACACAATTGTGAAGTGGAACGAAATTTATTGGTTATTTTAAACTTTTGTAAAAAATAAAAAACTGAAAAGTGGGGTGTGCAATATTATTCGGCCCCTTTACTTTCAGTGCAGCAAACTCACTCCAGAAGTTCAGTGAGGATCTCTGAATGATCCAATGTTGTCCTAAATGACTGATGATGATAAATATAATCCACCTGTGTGTAATCAAGTCTCCGTATAAATGCACCTGCTCTGTGATAGTCTCAGGGTTCTGTTTAAAGCGCAGAGAGCATCTTGAAGACCAAGGAACACACCAGGCAGGTCCGTGATACTGTTGTGGTGAAGTTTAAAGCAGGATTTGGATACAAAAAGATTTCCCAAACTTTAAACATCCCAAGGAGCACTGTGCAAGCGATCATATTGAAATGGAAGGAGTATCAGACCACTGCAAATCTACCAAGACCCGGCCGTCCCTCTAAACTTTCATCTCAAACAAGGAGAAGACTGATCAGAGATGCAGCCAAGAGGCCCATGATCACTCTGGATGAACTGCAGAGATCTACAGCTGAGGTGGGAGAGTCTGTCCATAGGACAACAATCAGTCGTACACTGCACAAATCTGGCCTTTATGGAAGAGTGGCAAGAAGAAAGCCATTTCTCAAAGATATCCATAAAAAGTCTTGTTTAAAGTTTGCCACAAGCCACCTGGGAGACACCAAACATGTGGAAGAAGGTGCTCTGGTCAGATGAAACCAAAATCCAACGTTTTGGCCACAATGCAAAACGATATGTTTGGTGTAAAAGCAACACAGCTCATCCCCCTGAACACACCATCCCCACTGTCACACATGGTGGTGGCAGCATCATGGTTTGGGCCTGCTTTTCTTCAGCAGGGACAGGGAAGATGGTTAAAATTGATGGGAAGATGGATGGAGCCAAATACAGGACCATTCTGGAAGAAAACCTGTTGGAGTCTGCAAAAGACCTGAGACTGGGACGGAGATTTATCTTCCAACAAGACAATGATCCCAAACATAAAGCAAAATCTACAATGGAATGGTTCACAAATAAACGTGTCCAGGTGTTAGAATGGCCAAGTCAAAGTCCAGACCTGAATCCAATCGAGAATCTGTGGAAAGAGCTGAAAACTGCTGTTCACAAACGCTCTCCATCCAACCTCACTGAGCTCCAGCTGTTTTCCAAGGAAGAATGGGCAAGAATTTCAGTCTCTCGATGTGCAAAACTGATAGAGACATACCCCAAGCGACTTGCAGCTGTAATCGCAGCAAAAGGTGGCGCTACAAAGTATTAACTTAAGGGGGCCGAATAATTTGGCACGACCCACTTTTCAGTTTTTTATTTTTTACAAAAGTTTAAAATAACCAATAAATTTCGTTCCACTTCACGATTGTGTCCCACTTGTTGTTGATTCTTCACCAAAAAATTAAATTTTATATCTTTATGTTTGAAGCCTGAAATGTGGCAAAAGGTTGAAAAGTTCAAGGGGGCCGAATACTTTTCGCAAGGCACTGTAACTACTATAATACTGTCCCCTATGTACAAGAATATAACTACTAAAATACTGCTTGTTTGTTTGTTTGTTTGTTTGAGTTGGAAGGGACCTCAAGGGCCATCGAGTCCAACCCCCTGCAAAAGCAGGAATTCCTATGCTCCTATGTACAAGAATATAACTACTATAATACTGCTCCTATGTACAAGAATATAACTACTATAATACTGCTCCTATATACAAGAATATAACTACTATAATACTTCTCCTATGTACAAGAATATAACTACTATAATACTGCCCCCTATGTACAAGAATATAACTACTATAATATTACTCCTATGTACAAGAATATAACTACTATAATACTGCTCCTATGTACAAGAATATAACTACTATAATACTGCCTCCTATGTACAAGAATATAACTACTATAATACTGCTCCTATATACAAGAATATAACTACTATAATACTGCTCCTATGTACAAGAATATAACTACTAAAATACTGCTCCTATATACAAGAATATAACTACTATAATACTGCTCCTATGTACAAGAATATAACTACTATAATACTGCTCCTATGTACAAGAATATAACTACTATAATACTGCTCCTATGTACAAGAATATAACTACTATAATACTTCTCCTATGTACAAGAATATAACTACTATAATACTGCTCCTATGTACAAGAATATAACTACTATAATACTGCTCCTATGTACAAGAATATAACTACTATGATACTGCTCCTATGTACAAGAATATAACTACTATAATACTGCTCCTATGTACAAGAATATAACTACTATAATACTGCCTCCTATGTACAAGAATATAACTACTATAATACTACCTCATATGTACAAGAATATATCTACTATAATACTGCTCCTATGTACAAGAATAAAACTACTATAAAACTGCTCCTATGTACAAGAATATAGCTACTATAATACTACCCCTATGTACAAGAATATAACTACTATAATACTGCCCTTATGTACAAGAATATAACTACTATAATACTACCCCTATGTACAAGAATATAACTACTATAATACTACCTCCCATGTACAACAATATAACTACTATAACACTGCCACCATGTACAAGAATATAACTACTATAATACTGCCCCCTATGTACAACAATATAACTACTATAACACTGCCCCCTATGTACAAGAATATAACTACTATAATGCTGTCCCATATGTACAAGAATATAACTACTATAATACTGCTCCTATGTACAAGAATATAACTACTATAATACTGCTCCTATGTACAAGAATATAACTACTATAATACTACCTCCTATGTACAAGAATATAACTACTATAATACTGCTCCTATGTACAAGAATATAACTACTATAATACTGCCCCCTATATACAAGAATATAACTACTATAATACTACTCCTATGTACAAGAATATAACTACTATAATACTGCTCCTATGTACAAGAATATAACTACTATAATACTGCCCCTATGTACAAGAATATAACTACTATAATACTACTATGTACAAGAATATAACTACTATAATACTGCTCCTATGTACAAGAATATAACTACTATAATACTACTCCTATGTACAAGAATATAACTACTATAATACTGCCCCTATGTACAAGAATATAACTACTATAATACTACTATGTACAAGAATATAACTACTATAATACTGCTCCTATGTACAAGAATATAACTACTATAATACTGCTCCTATGTACAAGAATATAACTACTATAATACTGCTCCTATGTACAAGAATATAACTACTATAATACTACTCCTATGTACAAGAATATAACTACTATAATACTGCTCCTATGTACAAGAATATAACTACTATAATACTGCTCCTATGTACAAGAATATAACTACTATAATACTACTCCTATGTACAAGAATATAACTACTATAATACTTCTCCTATGTACAAGAATATAACTACTATAATACTGCTCCTATGTACAAGAATATAACTACTATAATACTGCCCCCTATGTACAAGAATATAACTACTATAATACTGCTCCTATGTACAAGAATATAACTACTATAATACTGCCCCCTATGTACAAGAATATAACTACTATAATACTGCCTGCTATGTACAAGAATATAACTTCTATAAAATTACCTAATATATATAGTAATATAGCTAATATATTACTACTCATGAGTACAATACGTCTAGAACATTTAGACTTTTTTCTACTTTGCTATCTGTTATCAGCCTCATTGCTGTGATGTCATTAATTTGGGGATATTATGTTATAAATTACATAGTTATAGATTCTATTTGCACATATATGAGGAGTCTTCCATACTGAGACTTTGGTAACCATCACCCATTGCTCATAAAATAAGACTTTGCCTCATGGTCTTCTGTATGGCCGGATTTCCATGTTTCTCAGCAGTTCATCATGATCTGTCACACTGGGCACCTCATATAAGATTCAGCACAGCTGGGCCGTGCTCAGGAAGGAAGTACTATTTATATACTGAAATACTGACTGTCATTGCAAATGTGTCTCTCACAACATGAGCAGCGATGACATCAAATGTATATTCTGAGCTCCTGTGGTGCGGTCTCGGCATGGGCATCTCATGATTGGCCAGGTAGAGTCACAAAGTGGAAAGTCAGACAGGCTTATGCCTGGACTATAATTCTCCAAGCAACAGGCATAAGTGAAACTTAAAAACCTGCACTGAGTGGGAAGAATGAGAGTTATAATTGAAGGGACCTGCAAAGTGCAGATAGTCTAGGCTACGACTAAGAAAGGCAAAAGTCTCTTAGCTTTGGGTATAGGTGGAAGTCATTGCCAATGGTTGAAGACAGGCCTGTCATCGAAATTACCTTGAATTATCAACTATGCCCTATTAATCTATATCCCTCCAACAAATTTGTGTCACTACATTATTGATAGCAGTTTGTAGAAGACATATTCCTATTTTAATAGTAACCCCATGGTCTATTTAGAATGGTTGGCCAAGATAGATGTCACATCCATTGTATCCTGTAGACGCACAACGCTTCAACATTGAGGCCTCCAAATTTTCGGTAATGAAGATGGTCTATGAAAAATCTGTGAAAGATGTTTGGCCAAAATAGATGTAGAGATAGAAGAACTTGGTGGCCGGCTTTGAGTCCTTCCCCAATTATTATGAAACAGAATATCTTGCTCGTAGTTCTGCCCTGAACTTCATGGAACACCTTTTGAAAGAATCGGAACCCAGCAACATCAGTGTCAGACCTCTTGTGTCTAAAAACATGTGAATCCCCTCAGACCTCTTGTGTCCCATACACCATGAAAACTTCAACGTTGTAGAAAACTAGTTTTAGATATGTTCCTATGTTAGCATGACAATGCCTCTTTCATATCTGTAGAATATGTTTGGCCTAGATATGGAGCCAGACTTGGTCACCCAACATTTATCACTAAACATTTTTTACCTTACATCTCAGTCTGACCTCACTAATGAAAAGACCTGAATCCCCTAAGATCCATTGTGTTGTGTAAACCCCAAATGCTTCAAAATGGAGGCTTTCATATTTTTTGTAATGAAGATGGTCTATTAAAGATATTTGGCCAGACAGATATTGCTGTACAAGAAGTTTGCGGCCTGCTTTTTGTTCTACCCCAAACTTAATGAAAAGAATCTGAACCCAATATCGCACAACATTATTGTCTGACCTCTTGTGGCTAAAAGCATGTGTATCCTTTCAGATCACTTGTGTCCCTTACACCCCAACCCCTTAACATTGTAAAGAGCTTTAGTCTTCCAAATTTATTGGTATAGTTTTTGACATGTTCCTATTTTAGCATGGCAATGACCCCATGATGTCTGTAGAAGATGTTTGGTCCAGTTGGATCTAGATTTCTAAGTAGACTTCATCACCCAACCTTTATCACTAAACATTCATCACCTGTAGAGAAGTTTAGGTTTCCAAATTTTTGCTTATGGTTTGTTGTACACATGTTCACATTCAGCATAGCAATGACCCCTCTTGTCAATGATGTTTGGCCAGGTTGGATCTAGAAGTGGAAGAACTTGATGGTTGCTTACAATCTTGGCTAAAACCCTAACAAACATAATCGTAATGCTAGCCTGGCTTTGCCACCCAATGTTTTTACTAAATATTTGTCACCTAACATCTAATAATTCATTAGGTGAATAGATTTTAATCCTTTCAGATCCATTGTATCTAGTTAACCCCACAACATTTCAATTATTTTGGGTATCAGATTGTGGAAGGAAGGTAGCTATTTCAGGATGAGAATCATCAATGAAAGATGTTAAGTTAGGGCCGGTTCACATCTGCGTTCGGCTTTGCGTTCGAGGAGTCTGCTTGGGGACCCCCCGAATGGAAACCTATGCACATAAAAAGCGGTTTTCACCTGGGAAACCCGCGGACCCCATAGACTATAATGGGGTCCGTGTGGTTTCCGCTCGATTTCCGCACGAAACATGCGGAGAGAAAAGTGCTCCCTGAACGCTCTTGTGAACCGGCCCTTGGTTGTAGAAAAACTTCATGGCTTGCTCTTCCTGATCCAGCCTCCGTTGAATAACTCTAGAATGTAACACAAAAAGTGCTCAATAAAATGCGCTGAAATGCTTCTCAAGGTCCCAAGTCTCAATCCGTGACATTATTGGACTTTGTCATAATGCCGAATTTAGATGTCTCCCCTGGTGATGTCCATTACAATTAAAGGTATGACTGCTCATTAAAAAGATGGACTCGGAGTAAGTCAAGATACTACATAAGCCAATTATCATTCTAACCCACCAGTGAGGAACGTATTCAGTGGCAATGATTTTTTGGTCATATCATGTCATGGTCATGTGATTTAAGATGTTGCACCTGACAGCAATTTACAACCAGATGCTGAGAAATCACCGACTTCTAACTAAGCAAAGAATCAGAGTCTCTCGGAGTTTATTAGCTCCTGGCAATGTCAAGTCACTGGCTCGTAATACACATCACATTGATCTACGAGACAGTCTATCGTGGTCAGCGAGTCTCTTCTGGCTTCTGATTCTGTTTTATTTATAAACGCTAATGGATGGCCATCGCTCTAATCTATAGATTCCTCTGCTGTTCCTGTAGCCTTAATCTGATGTGATTACGGTTCTTGTGCTTAACCCATGATGCACCAGGCTATTCATCTAATATTTCAGGGCCCCCTTAGTGTTTCTTCATTGACTGTCCCATGTATTGTATATGAGTAAGAGATATTGCACCTCTGGTTACCCATTCTTTCACTTTCGACAACTTTAACGTAAGCAAAGCCAAACAGACTTTCACTTACACCACACCCAAGAGTAGCTAGGAATTGTCTTTATGGTACATGTCCTTTTTTATGTCATCGTGATCATGATAGATTAACAAAAAAGATTCTTTTTTGTAGTGGTGATGTTTTTTTGTAGGGGTAGGTTACTTATTCGTAGATGGTTGAAACCTCTTTCGTAGATGGTTGAAACCACCACCCTTTAGAGACATTCACCACCCCATACAGGCTGTAGACTTCTCAATATTAGGTTGGATGACTGAAGAGTTCCAACCACCCTTCTATACTTACATCCAGCTCAGTTATCATCATATGGTTAAATATAGTGTGCTAGAAACTTCCACAGCTGGGAGATCTGGTCCTCCAGCCAGAAAATTTGGCCATTAGTTTGGGGGCATCTCTTTGTGTATAGTCATTATTTAACATGATGTAACTTGTGTCTTTGATTTCCTATCCTATATATATCTCTCTCTTCTGGTCATCGCCATTCAGCAGATATCTGTCATCAGATGTGTAACCTCATGAAGATGAAAGTCTTCCGGCAGACGCGAGGAGGTGAGGATGGTTTCCATTTCATTGGTAAATAACTAGTTCGTCTGGATTGTCTTTCCTCCCAGTCTTCAGTATTATTGTTTGTTGAGACTCACTTCCTCCTCTGGGTGTCCCATTTCCATAACATAGCATGTACGCCCTTCATCATTAGAAACTCTCAGCTGTCTATAGTTACCATATCATGATGTCCTATCTACATGGTTACCAAGCAACAACAAAGCCGTAACGGAGGCCTGAGATGACCTGAGTCGGATTCTATCAAGTTCTGTCACCATGACTTATCTATTATTAGTTTTCACCATCACGCTGTACTCAAAGTTGAAGTAGACCATGATGTCCCCAGTCATGACCAAGTCATGGCCAACACTCTGCTCAATACTATGAGGTGAGAAGTCTACAGAAGAAGGTTGTGGGAATTGTATTTGATCTTCTATCATTTCCATGATACTCTGGGTTCTTTATTAAGGACGTTGTGAAGAATATAATAGTGGAAGCAATGCGATAACCTTACTCATAGCCTACCGATTCCGACCAAAAACTGACATGGTATTACTAATGTCAGATAGGTACGTAGGTAAATAGAGAGGTCATATTTGCCAGCTTTTGACTGCCAGGAAGAACACACCACGTGGCAAGTGCAAAACTAAGAATTAAAAAAACAAACAAAAAAAAAACATAAACCATGCATTTTTACAAGGCCACACCCCATTTTCTAAGCCACACCTTTCTAGAAGATTCCTAATCCTAATTACAGCTCTTTATATGACATCATGAAACCTACCTATGCCCTGTCCAGGTCTCTATGTAACACACTATGGCCACATATAACTTGTCCCCGGTCTCCTCCCTGCTTTTTAGTATTGGCCTAATGTAATCTTACTCTTCTCTTTCAGTCTCAGTATAATATATTATGGCCATATTGGGCACTCATGTCAGACACAATCTAAACCGCAGGCAGAAAGACTGTCCGTACTGCCACAGAATTGCTCTCTGTGTACGTCTGCATGATGGGCCTGAGTCTGGTGATTGAGCATACACACGTGGACAAAATTGTTGGTACCCCTCCCTCGTTTTGTGAAAGAAAAACCCACAATGGTCACAGAAATAACTTGAATCTGACAGACTGGAATTTGCCAAACTACATGTTGACAAGCCACAAAGCTTCTGGGAGAATGTCTTATGGACAGATGAGACAAAAATCGAAATTTTTGGCAAGGCACATCAGCTCTATGTTCACAGATGGAAAAATGAAGCATATCTTGAAAAGAACACTGTCCCTACTGTGAGACATGGAGGAGGCTCTGTTATGTTCTGGGGCTGCTTTGCTGCATCTGGCACAGGGTGTCTTGAATCTGTGCAGGGTACAATGAAATCTCAAGACTATCAAGGGATTCTAGAGAGAAATGTGCTGCACATGCCATCTGGAAAAGGCACCCTTCACACCCGAGACAACTGGAGCAGTTTGCTCATGAGGAGTGGCCAAAATCCCTGCTGAGAGGTGCAGAAGTCTCATTGACAGTTACAGGAATCGTTTGATTGCAGGGATTGCCTCAAAAGGTTGTGCAACTAAATATTAAGTTAAGGGAACCATCATTTCTGTCCAGGCCTGTTTCATGAGTTTTCTTTTTTTAAAAATTCTGTTGAAGCCTGGTTGGAAAGCAATGTCTGACTTTCATTTGTTCATTTTCATAGAATTTTTATATATTATTACTTTTGTCAGATTCAAGTTATTTCTGTGACCATTGTGGGTTTTTCTTTCATTAATCGAGCAGTACCAACAATTTTGTCCACTTGTGTAGATAGATAGATAGATATGAGATAGATAATAATAATACATTTTATTTATATAATAAATAAAATGTATTATTATTATTATTATTATCTAACTAACTCATATATATCTATCTACTGTATCTATCTATCTATCTATCTACTGTATCTATCTCATGCCTATCTCATATCTCAGATAGATATTAGATAGATAGATAGATATGAGATAGATAGATAGATAGATAGATAGATAGATAGATAGATATGAGATAGATAGATAGATACTGTATGACATAGATAGATATGAGATAGATAGATAGATAGATAGATAGATAGATAGATAGATATGTGATAGATAGATAGATAGATAGATAGATAGATAGATACTGAAATTGGTTTATAGTAGATGGGACTTGTTGCTACGGGTATTTTGTGTCTGCTGGGGACTTTTTTGTATGTAGCACCTGTCAGTCAGTCAGTCAGGTATCATTTTTTTGCTGCACCAGAGCCTGAATCATAATCTGTGCAGATCCTCCACTGAAGCTGAGGGAAGACATATAATTATAGCATAAGCACCAGACTCACAAGTGGATATTATATATAATTATTCCCCTGCTTGTTTACAGATAGACTGCAGTCTGGGTTAACCCCTTTATGAGGAGTGCATTGTGGGAAAATCACATTTATTTCCCCCTTTTTCAAACAATAGATAATCTGCTTGTGAGAACAATTCCTCCGCCAGTGTCCATGAGTCACCAGCATTGGACATCCTAGTGTTGCCTCAGGTACAGGAAAGCCTCCAATTGCCTAATATTGTACCAAGAGATTGCCGTTCGTATAAACACTTCTCTTATATTACTATTAATCTCATATATCTATTGTAATCTCCTTCCAATAATCCCACCGTCTCACGCTAGAGGTCTTTCCATAAAAAAGTAGACATGGAATGGCGTGAGGGATGATTTACGCAGGGGTGGGGCACAGTATTCTTAAAAGGAAGGGCCTACTTTGAATTTACCTGGCATAAAGATTCTGTCTGTTTTCCTACCTATGTATCTATACCCTAGCCAACCGGGGCTGTGGAATCAGAGTTGTGGAGTCAGGGCCAGTTTTGGGCGGAGTTGTAGTCGGAAAAAAAAGTTACTGATTCTGACTCTGGCTTCAAAGTTAAAAGATTAATTGTTATATATTATATTATGCAATTATAATATTGTCAAATTATTTAGATGTCTAGTCGGTTGTATACACTTTTTATAGGAAATCAGTCACCTGCTTTTTTCATGATTTAGAGAATTACTGTTTTTGTCTGACCATGGCTGTCAGCCATATATGAAGGAGTTGGACTTTGGCTGTGGAAAAATAGAGAAGTTGTAAGCGTAGTCAGTGTCTTGGCCTACCGACGCCACAGCTCTATGGCCAACATATAATTACTTGTTGCCCCCACCCCTCCACTAACCATCTCTCAATATCTACACCATGTGGCTACTTATAGGCCTTAAAATGATCAGATTACAGAAGACGATATTAAAGCCAAACTCTGTATCGGAGCCTCTACCTATCATCAAGTGACTTTTATAGAACTTGTGTCCTCCGATGTTATATGAGCCACGACTCATAAGCAACTGCAACCTCGGCACCCTCTATCGTTACGCATACTGTACCGTAGAACAGGATTTAGGGCTGATACACTGATACACAAGAGGAGCCCATAGAGATAGAGCAAGCCACATCATCTCAAAGGATGTGAAATACTCAACCCAAACCTAAAGTTTAGGGTAGAGAACTTCTCATCATGGATCATTGTGGGACTTCATGTCGAATATCTATCAAATGGTCTCATTCCACTTCTAATCCAAATTCACTCGTCTACTATAATACCATATATGAGAACATTCTCCAGCTTCCGTTAGTCATTACCATGGCATCTGTTCTGGCATGGACTCCAATGAATCTACTATCTCTCTAGTCCTACGCAAGTCATATGTGTATGTATTGGTATCGAATGCCAAGTGAATAGAAACACAATAATGACCCAGCTTGAAGGAACAGCTATGGCTTGGTCTACCAAAAATGGGCAACAAAAGCCAATGACATCACTCTTTATGGGATGTATAAGAGGATGTATTTAGGTTGATGATGGTCTAAATTCATGCTCAGTAGTTCCCAATAGTACTTACATGCCCATCTATAGGTACTACATCTCCACCACCATCCCCAATCCCCAAGAAAAACACATACAAGGTTTTGGGTGTTATCATTTTTTTTTTTTTCTGAATGGTGGGAATTGTTTTCTTTCCACAGAAGTCACAGTAGAGAACCTTTAAGACCTTGACAGTGATGCATGAATTTATAGACCGGATTCTTTCCAATAATATTTTGTGCAAACATCAAATGTCCAGAGGAAACAATATTTTGTGCAAAATGTCCAATTTTGTGTCTGTGCCAGAGATGGACTGAGGGGTATACTATGGGAGGTTGACATCACATTCCAAAAATATTTTATCCTATACTGTGGGATAAGGGTTAGTCACTAGGAATGTCTTCTTTGTGTTATGGCAGCTTAAAGATGTCCTGAGGGCACTAAAATAGTAGGTGCAATTGGGCAGCCCCATCTTCCCCCAAAGTGCCAGTCAGGGGATTGTAAAAAAGCCTTTAGATTTTAGCCCCTCCCCATGTAAACCCTCATAACTATTCAGCATAGTCAAGGGTTGAAATGTTTGAGCCACCTTTCCTTAGCCCTGACTCCTTAGGTCTAGGTTTTGTTGGTGCACTTGCCCCCTTGATTGGCACTTCACGGGAAATTTTTGTTTGGCATCAACATAATAGAAATCGAGTCTGTACTTCTGTATGGGGTTATTTATGGTGTTTTGAGTCTTAGGTGAGTGTATACAGGGTACATGTGGTCAAAAAATTTACATTTTGGGGTGGCCCTAGTTGATTTTAGAAGATATCCTGAGAGATGCCCTTTGCCCACAGCACTGGGTCAACCATGTTTGTAACAGATTTGTTTGATTTGAAGTAGATGTTGAATTAATGGGATCAATGTAAAGCTTGATAAGCTTCCAAGAATTCATATAAAAATATGTTGTTACTAAAGTTAGATTTTTGACGTGTGAATAAAGTACGTATAATCTAGTTAGATGCTAACGACTTAATTAATGACTGTTTAGTCATCGTCATCATCATCGTCGTCGTCATCATCATCGTCATCATCATCGTCGTCGTCATCGTCATCATCATCGTCGTCGTCATCATCGTCGTCGTCATCATCGTCATCATCATCGTCGTCGTCATCATCATCTTCAGTGTTGATATCTCCATCCAGAACATCTTCAATCCAGTCTTCCAGTTCATCTACTGTAGGCAGGTCTTCTTCATCATCCATGTCCATCCAAACACTATCGGCCTGTGAGAAAAATGTAAAATTCATGTTAAATCTCAAGGGAAGGGTGTGGCTGGACACTAGATTTATACTGCAAGGACAGGCCAGGTCCTTTGTCTCTGAGTCTGGACAGCATGTAGGAGAGACATGCTCTGTAACTTGCTTAAGGAAGGACCCTGAAGCCCACTACATGGGAGCTCAGAGAAACTGACTACAAACTTGTGCCGATATTTTTCTATCTTTTATTTCCCATTTTATTTTCTGTAACATAGTTTTTACTTTTATCCGTATCTGCTTGGTAATCGATATATATTTCTGTATATGTTAATGCTTAGTACCGACCCATTGGGGTTAATAAATATATAAAATTTAGAAAGCTCGTTTCGTATTATCCTATAAACCCAGTCCCCTCACGGTTAGTGAGTGGGAGGTTAAGAAAGAAGGTTGGTCACAGGTGTGCCAGGTAGCATGACAAGGCGCAATCCTTCACACCCTCTATGCCAATTCTATGGCTTAAAGGGATGATATTTTGATGCACATCTGCCGCAAGACATATCCATTGTAACTCACACCAGCTTTCTGGTGTGAGTTATAATGAAAAGCTGTGTCAGTTGCTAACTCATGTAGATTTTCATTCTTTCTCTGGGACGTATGGGTGATTTATGAAGAGGCCTTTACTACGAATGGCGTACGAATCGCCAGCCCTAATAAATCTTCCCCAATGAGTCCATGAAAAAGGATGTTCAGTTTCCCTCCAGGACCACCACTGGTAAAATTAAGGAATAAATGTGCCCATCCAAGTCAGTAAATTGTCCTTATAAGGCATGACGCGACAAGTCCTAACATGCTCCACTCTAGCTAAGCGATGAGGATCCTAGTCAGACAACCCCCACATGAAGCTGGGTTTTCTATAAGTTTCAATTGCCACCATATGGGATGTAATACCTAGGTTTGACTGAACGATAAGGTCAAAGACTGTACATAGAAAGCTAATGAACACCTCTGACAGAAGACCTTGTTACTGGAGAGAGATTGTTGAAGAAATAGAGGATCAGATCCACAGTACACACTTGGCATGGATGGCTCATTAAGGGTCTGAGAACCATGGAATGTCTCGTTGACCACCGTTGTTGCAGAAACATCTCAACCTCTTAAAGAAAATCAAGTGAAGTAGTAGTTCCTTTGCTTATGTCTGAGGGTATCCATGGGTTAGAACACTCTATTATTGCAGAAGGTAGACATTCGATTGTAGACGGCTATGAGGTTTTATGCATTTTGATATTATAAAGTCTTCGTTTCAGACTCAGCATGAAGAGGTAAGGCTGTCGACCACCATCAGACTGTTAAATAGCACAGCTGAGCCATTTGAAGATTATGAGCAGACCTCAGTGTGTCGCACTGTCACACACAACATTACAGGAGGCAGGCGGAGAAAGCAGTAATTATATTCCACAGAAAGGACACAATATGGGATCGGGATAATAGACAGCTGAGATGGAAGTCATGAAGGCAGGTGGAACAAAAGCTTTCAGAGGGGCATTTATAGATGCAGAAAGCTACAGACCAAACGAGACAGAGACGTTACTGATGGCTGGCATAAAAGGAAAGATGGGACTAAGGGGATGGGGGGATTGGTTGCTGAACAAGAACACGTGAATAGTACAATATCGACAGTGGTGAATCATGGATGAGCTAGTTCATTGGATACAAGGATTGAAGGATGAAACGGTGCGGGTCCCAGAGTTTGTGGGAGATGTTAACCAGATGGGTCTACGCACTTCAATATAGATCTAATACTATCAAGCAAGTGTTATAATGAATAATTGGGAGACAGCCAGGCAGGAACCAAAGAAACAGCGGGTAGGCCTGTAGCAAATAGATAGAAGATCTGAAAGGAGAAAATGAGGAGGAAAACTCTTGGTAGCCCACATTTAATATTGTATTATTGTGATGTTTCATCCTGTCAACCACCTCATACACTGGTGACATTTATTGTATTGTTGTTCCCTATAAAAAAAAATGTAGGACTAGTCATAGATTCTTCCTCGTCTTTTGGACTCTCACTTTGGTTTATCGTTCATTCAATATTATTGTGCCCACCGGGCCAGCTGGGCTGAGACAATCCGACAGATGTCCGTATCTGCAATGGAGTCCACCGTAATGATAACTTAGTGTGTGGGTGTTTAGTTTTAGTAGCGATAACGTTGTCTTTTTGTCAGAGAGTCACTCAGGCTTTACAGAAATGTCCCTGCTCTCTCATCGCTATTCTTAGACCTGATATATGGACACTTGGACACCATGCAGTGGCTTATTAAAGGTAGAAGTCATGTAGAACATTAGATGTCACCAGTTAGTGGGGTCCCATCCCTACTCTGGGACCCAGGCCCAAACTGATTCCTAAATCACAAACAAATATAGTAAAGGTGGCCAAATATGTACATAGTAATCGAACTAAAAAATAAAGTCTACTGGAGTTCTGAATACAGCCAAGGGAGAAACTTTCAAGACTTCACATGAGGCCACCTCTACTTCTCTTCTCTCTGGACAGGTTTGCCTAAAAAGTGGGATCAGGAGTTTAGCTTGAAATTTCTGGGCCCCATGGCAGCCATTTGAAAGGCATCCAGCCTGGTCTGGACTCTATGCTGCTTCACGCAAGCTGATGTGATGACATCATCGCATCTTGACAGCCTCCATGAAAACAGAAATCTACATGCTACAATAAGTCTGTGGCCACCAAAGAGCTGGTTCCCATGCTCTGGTTGGAGTTTTGACAACCTGATCGAAAGAACCTGCCTGGGTAGGGAAGGTTAGGTGATGGATACCCCAAGTCCCAGAGATGGTAGAATCTCTAGAACACATGCCCCTTGTGTCTGTTCTACAAAAATACAATAGAATACAATACACATCTCCATATACAAAACAATGGGTGAGAATTACTAAACATTTATTATATTTTTAGCCATTTTTTTAGCCTTTTTGATAAGGAACGTAGCATAATGTGCCAACGTACTAAAATTTGGTGCATAGTTAGACAAAAATGTCTAAAGATACACCAAATTTTTCATATAGCATGAGCCAATTTAAAGAATTTGTCTCATCTTTAGAATGTCTGGTCTGTGTTCACACAGTCTAAATATCAACCAGGATTAGTAAATCTGCCCCAATGCGTCTAGTGTCTCAGGCTTACTTACATCTGTCACATTCACCACACCGATATGAGGGCGAGACAGGTCAATGCCAAACTTCTCTTCCCAGTAGGGAATCAACTAAAAAAAAAAACCAGAAGAAAGGAACTGAATAAAGAATGCACACAGATACAATTCTCCACACGTCTCTTCTAATTCTCTCCTCCTCACTATCCCTGCACCCAGTGACAGAGTTCCCACATTCTGAGGATACACTGAGGATGCCAAGAACGCCAAGGACATGCCGTTCAGTTATTCCAAGTGTGCAACCATCTTGGACTGCATGCTATTCAACTAAAATACAGTCTTTGTTAAACTCTCAGTTTCAAATCCTTGTGAGCCAAGGCAGCAAGATTACGGACAGTTTGTAAAAGATACAAGTACCAATAGGAAGCATGAATTCTACTCTATACCTAATTTTAAAATTGATTTAAAATCCAAACATTTAATTTAATTCTAAAATTTAAAATTTTCAATGGGAAAATTCCAAACCCAAACCAATAATTATTTCCTATTTCCAAATACAAGAGCTTTCTTACCAGTGGGAAGTCCTCAGGGTCGATCCAGATAATGCTGAGGTCTGGGTTATCTGTATTGTCTTCTGCAACCTCTTTGATGATTTCCAGGAACTCATAACCATCTGAAATACAGATTATGAAGAAGATCTTCTCATAGTTACAGGACTTTCGTTATCTTCAGTTCTCCTTTGCAGTTATAGTAAATGCTACTGATATCATTGAATCAGAGAAAGGGGAACCATGAGGTTCCTCAAAAAGTCTCTGTAGCCAAAATTGGAATTTCTGGTTTATTTTGGAAAATATCTTCTCAGAAAATTTCAAAAAGAAAAATCTTGTGCAAAAAGGTTTGATACTTTACAGTAGGTTGTCTAGAAGGTTGTCTAGATTGTGATATTTGAGAAGGTTAAGCCATGAGAGTGTAAAGTTAACTCACAATGTTAGGCCCGGTTCACATCTGCGATCAGGTTTCCTCTTGAGGACCCCCCAAACGGAAACCTATACGCATAAAAAAGCGATTTACCTGGTAAATCCGCAGACCCTATAGACTATAATGGGATCCATGTGGTTTCCGCTTGGTCTCTGCATGAAACATGCGGAAACATGCGGAGAGGAAAGTGCTGCTTGCTTCGTGCGGAAACTGAGCGGAAACCACACGGACCCCATTATAGTCTATGGGGTCCGCGGGTTTCCCGCTTTTTTATGCGTACAGTATAGGTTTCCATTCGGGGGGTCCCCAAGCGGACTCCCCAAACGGAAACCCGAACGCAGATGTGAACCGGGCCTTAGATGTTCTTCTACCTGTCTATTGCTACAGGTGGTCTTACATACAACCGGTAGCCAAAAGTTGGGTTGTTGAAGTATATCCTATGTTTGGCTGTTGAAAAACGGTGCTGGTGTTGAATAGTAGGAGTGGGTGTGATCTTCTCTAGGAGATTCAATATGGATTTTTTGGGGGATGTTTTTGTTTACAGCAGTAGAAACTAAAATACTTACCAGGATCGTCCTCTTCTGCAAAAGCTACAATGTGGATGCCATTCAAATCATCTTCCTGTAAAACAAAAAGAAAGGGAATGTTTAACATAGGGAAGTCATCTCCTTTTTATGCATTGCAACAAAAATTGATTTTATTTGGATTCAGAAGGAAGGAATGTCTCCCGATTAACTCTTTTCTGTGGCTGTATATGTGAATGGAGCAAACATGAGCCCTATTGATCTATACTAGGAGGGCCAAGTAAGATTCTTAGAAGCCTGAGGAGAACTTGCAGCTTTTTGAGAGCCTCAAAGACACTGAGTGGAGAGTCATTTAATGGAAAACAGGAAGACTGTCGTCACCATTCCACCCAACAACATTTTATAGGGTGATGAGAAGGAGGTGGGGCTCCATCATGGCAGTACATGACCAGGAACAAGATCCTATATGAACCGTGTGTTCACCAACAGTTTAGAAAAAAGAAATGGACCGCACAATCAAGTATTATACAAAAGGAAAATCTATGAAAATGAACACAAGGTTCTTAGTATACATTCTGATCAAGGTGTGCAAACCCATTAGCAACTTCATGGTGGCCTCTATAATGAGGTTACCAACTCAGTTGGGTGCAGAGTCGCATGGTGACCATCACCACCTACAGGGGGGTGAACCAAGCAACACAAAAGCACCCCTGCTGCCAAAATAAGCCCACAGGCACAGGGCCACACCACCCCACAGACACAGCACCACAGCTATCTTGATTTCTGAATAGTGGGTCCATACCCTACTGGGTGAAGCACCACATGACGGCCAGTAGGAGACACCCAGCAGACCAACAGCAGCTTTGCTACCAGACTAAGCCCCCAGACTCAGGGCCACCCCACCCCACAGGCACAGCACCTCAGCAATCATAACCTCTTTATAGTGTGTAGGGGTCCAAATGGACGCCACCACCACCATCTCAAAAAGTTCACCTTACCATGTGGTCTCAGTCAATGGACTGAGAGCTAGTAGGTATGCAGTACTATTCCAAATAGATCACATGGTGTGGTGCTGCATGGTGGCTGCCATTCCTCTGGTGCTATGCCTGTGGGGTGGTGTGGCCGAGAGTTTAAGGGCATAGCCTGGCAGCAGGGTTTTTATTGGGCCGCTGGGTTGATCCTCATGTAGGCATTGTGATGCGTAGTGCGCCATACCACACCCAATAGAGTAGGGACCCACTATACAGAGGTCACTAGGAAGTGGCTAGTGGGCTTATCAAAAACTTTGATCAAAATATATGCTAAGAACATCATCTTCATTTTTGTAGATTTTGCAGGGAAGGATAGATGAATGTATAATACTGCGATGTTGGGTTCATGTCTTTTTCAAAAAATGTTGGTGGATTTGTTTTGTCCAAGTCTTGTTTTTTCCCAGAGATTCAACAAGGAGTCTCTAACAATGCTCAAGGGAACCATTGGACACATACAAGGCTTTTGGCTAAGACCCAATGGCTGCCAGTGGAGAACACAATGGTCCAATACATGGGCTTTTTATGTGTGAGCCTTGGTTTACTCCAGAGATGAGTATCATTTGACTACCCAGTGTTCCTAGAGTCTGGATGACCCAAATTAGAGGCCCTGTGGACTCTCATCTTAGATACAAGTGTACCCCCTGCTCTATAGAAATAACATAGACAAGTATTAATGAAGGCATTAGGAATGATGAGTGTTGGGTATGGGTATACTATGTCTCTGGCCAGCTTTAGTTACAGGTATTGACAAATGCGGTAGTCATTGCTCCCATCATTCTCGCCTCCTACTGATGTATACGTCCCGCCCGCCTGTATTACATCTGTTACTTATTACTTTCATTAGTTCTGCTTTGTATCCCCTATATTAATCTCCGTAATGACACATCGTGCCGTACAGAGCTGAGATTCCTGCCATAGATAACACCTTCCATCGCTTCAGTGAGTCATGGCTATGTGAAGGCAGTGTATACCGCCACATAGCACACATTAATAAGGGCATGAAGGTTTAATGAAGGAGATCAGCTGGGATTCCATGTATTGGTATATATTATACACAGTGTAATGCCAAACAAAAACCAAGCGTACAGCTTAAGATATCTATAGAAGGAGTCACATGACCACATCAACGTCTACACATAGACAGGCAAAACGGTCACTATTCGAGACCGTGACATTGAGGGTGAAGGTGTCCATGTGCCTATTTGGTCAACTTTCTTTGAGACCAAAAGAATTGGACAGAGTAGTCAGTCCACTTCCAAAGAGTTGGTCGGTCCCGCTGAATTCGGCAGGTTGGCTGCCCTTGCTCTCATGTTTATGGCCATCGGAAGTGTTGCCATAAGCACACAGCCCAATAAGGAGGTCAGTTTGGGGGTCAGCTATGAATAAGGTAAAATCCACTTACCCAAGTCTCATACATGCTATCAGGCTGGAGTTTTCTCAGTGTTGGTCTGGAAGACATAAAAAAAAAAAAACCCATTATACTTCAAAAATCAATCCATGTGAATAGTAACCTATAGAAAATGGCAGGAAAGTCTCATCCACCAAAGAATATATCAGACCGAGGACAACATAAGACTTCCTACCAAAATAAGTTCTACACTGAACTTCCTCAACAGCCTGCAAAGGGTACAACCCAAGTGCCCCCAAAGAATAGACGAAATAATGTTTGGTCGACCTACTGCCCTATGCTTGCTATGGTCAACATTATGGTGGGTTTAAGTTTTATAGTCTGCCCATTTCCAAAAATATTGTCCCCTATGGATGAATATACTACTGCTAAAGGGCTGAGTGTGTCTTCCTTAAGGGGACAGCATAGCTATTGTTATAGGGGCACCATTACTAGTCTTATGGGGACACCATGACTTTTATTGGGAGGGAACCAACGCCTTTCTTATGTAAGCACCATGGCAATTGTTATGTGGATACCATTGGATCTCTTATTTGGGAATGGCTTTTGTTATTTGGGAACCCTGGCTTTTGTTATGGGGGCACCATGGCTGTAATGGGGTAATTATGGGTACATTGATGCGGAGACAGTGACTATTGTTAGGGGAAACCATCACTTCTCTTATTTGGGCGCACCGTGGCTTTTGTTATGTGGCACCATGACTATTGTTATAGGACAATCATGGCTATCTTAATGGGGGTACCATGGCTTTTGTTATAGGGGATACAAGCCCTTTGTTATGGCTATTGTTTTGGAGCAATCATGGTTATAAGGAAACCATCACTCTTCTTATTTGGGCATGGTTTTTTGTTATGGGGGGCCCCATGGCTATTGTTATGAGGGACCTCAGGTCTTTGTTACGGGGCACCGTGGCTATTGTTATGAGGAACCTCAGGCCTGCATTATGGAGGCACCGTGGCTATTGGTATGAGGGACCTCAGGCCTGTATTATGGGGGCACCGCGGCTATTTTTATGAGGGACCTCAGGCCTGTGTTATGAGGGTGCCATGGCTATTTTTATGAGGGACCTCAGGCCTGTGTTATGGGGGCACTGAGCCTATTGTTATGAGGGACCTCAGGCCTTTGTTATGGGGCACTGTGGCTATTGTTCTGAGGAACCTCAAGCCTGTATTATGGGGGCACTGCGGCTATTGGTATGAGGGACCTCAGGCCTGTATTATGGGGGTGCCATGGCTATTGTTATGAGGGACCTCAGGCCTTTGTTATTTTGGGCACCGTGGCTATTGTTATGAGGAACCTCAGGCCTGTATTATGGGGGCACCGCGGCTATTGTTATGAGGGACCTCAGGCCTTTGTTATTTTGGGCACCGTGGCTATTGTTATGAGGGACCTCAGGCCTGTATTATGGGGGCACTGCGGCTATTGTTATGAGGGACCTCAGGCCTGTGTTATGGGGGCACTGTGGCTATTGATATGGGGGACCTCAGGCCTGTGTTATGGGGGCCCCGTGGCTATTGATATGAGGGACCTCAGACCTGTGTTATGGGGGCTTGGTGGCTATTGATATGGGGGACCTCAGGCCTGTGTTATGGGGGCTTGGTGGCTATTGATATGAGGGACCTCAGACCTGTGTTATGGGGGCTTGGTGGCTATTGTTATGAGGGACCTCAGACCTGTGTTATAGGGGCACCGTGGCTATTGATATGGGGGACCTCAGGCCTGTGTTATGGGGGCTTGGTGGCTATTGATATGGGGGACCTCAGGCCTGTGTTATGGGGGCACCGTGGCTATTGATATGAGGGACCTCAGGCCTGTGTTATGGGGACTTGGTGGCTATTGATATGAGGGACCTCAGACCTGTGTTATGGGGGCTTGGTGGCTATTGATATGAGGGACCTCAGGCCTGTGTTATGGGGGCACCGTGGCTATTGATATGGGGGACCTTAGACCTGTGTTATGGGGGCTTGGTGGCTATTGATATGAGGAACCTCAGGCCTGTATTATGGGGGCTTGGTGGCTATTGATATGGGGGACCTTAGACCTGTGTTATGGGGGCTTGGTGGCTATTGATATGAGGGACCTCAGGCCTGTGTTATGGGGGCACCGTGGCTATTGATATGGGGGACCTTAGACCTGTGTTATGGGGGCTTGGTGGCTATTGATATGAGGGACCTCAGACCTGTGTTATGGGGGCTTGGTGGCTATTGATATGAGGGACCTCAGGCCTGTGTTATGGGGGCTTGGTGGCTATTGTTATGAGGGACCTCAGACCTGTGTTATGGGGGCACCGTGGCTATTGTTATGAGGGACCTCAGGCCTGTGTTATTGGGGCTTGGTGGCTATTGTTATGAGGGACCTCAGGCCTGTGTTATGGGGGCTTGGTGGCTATTGTTATGAGGGACCTCAGACCTGTGTTATGGGGGCTTGGTGGCTATTGTTATGAGGGACCTCAGGCCTGTGTTATGGGGGCACCGTGGCTATTGATATGGGGGCACTGTATAGGATATGCTATGGTGTGGTCACTGTCTTATCTCCTTTCTTCCAGAAGTTTTGCAGTGCTCCTCTCCCTCCCTCCCCGCGCTCCTCGGCCCCAGGATCCATGAAGTCTTCTTGTTTAGTATTAATGATGTGATATATAAGAAACAACAATAATAACGTATGTGCCGTGTGCGCCGTGTAAAGGCCTCGCTGTCATGGCAACCACCGTCTCTGAACTGCCAATATTTAAAGTGTGTCTGCAGAGAGGCGCTTTCATCAGCCGCACTCACAAATAGCGCGCCTCCCCGTGTCTCTTATCTACCATTAACCCTCCAGAGATTGCCAAGCAAAGAGACACCTGCTACAAACAGGCTGGCGTCCCTTCATGTGCTTGTATAGGGAAGACAGGCTGTATCACACATGGTAGGCTTAGATATATCAGCTCGGCAGACAGTATCACACATTGTAAGCTTAGATATATCAGCTCGGCAGACAGTATCACACATGGTAGGCTTAGATATATCAGCTCGGCAGACAGTATCACACATGGTAAGCTTAGATATATCAGCTCGGCAGACAGTATCACACATGGTAGGCTTAGATATATCGGCTCAGAAGACAGTATCTCACATGATAGGCTTAGATATATCAGCTCGGCAGACAGTATCACACATGGTAGGCTTAGATATATCAGCTCGGCAGACAGTATCACACATGGTAGGCTTAGATATATCGGCTCAGAAGACAGTATCACACATGATAGACTTAGATATATCAGCTCAGAAGACAGTATCACACATGGTAAGCTTAGATATATCAGCTCGGCAGACAGTATCTCACATGATAGGCTTAGATATATCAGCTCGTCAGACAGTATCACACATGGTAAGCTTAAATATATCAGCTCAGAAAACAGTATCTCACATGATAGGCTTAGATATATCAGCTCATCAGACAGTATCACACATGGTAGTCTTAGATATATCAGCTCATCAGACAGTATCACACATAGTAGTCTTAGATATATCAGCTCAGAAAACAGTATCTCACATGGTAAGCTTAGATATAGCAGCTCAACAGAAAGTATCTTACATGATAGACTTAGATATATCAGCTCAGCAGACAGTATCACACATGATAGACTTAGATATATCAGCTCGGCAGACAGTATCACACATGGTAAGCTTAGATATATCAGCTCATCAGACAGTATCACACATAGTAGTCTTAGATATATCAGCTCAGAAGACAGTATCACACATGGTAAGCTTAGATATAGCAGCTCAACAGAAAGTATCTTACATGATAGACTTAGATATATCAGCTCGGCAGACAGTATCACACATGATAGACTTAGATATATCAGCTCGGCAGACAGTATCACACATGGTAAGCTTAGATATATCAGCTCAATAGACAGTATCACACATAGTAGTCTTAGATATATCAGCTCAGAAAACAGTATCTCACATGGTAAGCTTAGATATATCAGCTCGGCAGACAGTATCACACATGGTAAGCTTAGATATATCAGCTCGGCAGACAGTATCACACATGATAGACTTAGATATATCAGCTCGGCAGAAAGTATCTTACATGATAGACTTAGATATATCAGCTCGGCAGACAGTATCACACATGATAGACTTAGATATATCAGCTCGGCAGACAGTATCACACATGGTAAGCTTAGATATATCAGCTCAATAGACAGTATCACACATAGTAGTCTTAGATATATCAGCTCAGAAAACAGTATCTCACATGGTAAGCTTAGATATATCAGCTCGGCAGACAGTATCACACATGGTAAGCTTAGATATATCAGCTCGGCAGACAGTATCACACATGATAGACTTAGATATATCAGCTCGGCAGACAGTATCACACATGATAGACTTAGATATATCAGCTCGGCAGACAGTATCACACATGATAGACTTAGATATATCAGCTCGGCAGACAGTATCACACATGGTAAGCTTAGATATATCAGCTCGGCAGACAGTATCACACATGATAGACTTAGATATATCAGCTCGGCAGACAGTATCACACATGGTAGGCTTAGATATATCAGCTCAACAGACAGTATCACACATGGTAAGCTTAGATATATCAGCTCAATAGACAGTATCACACATGATAGGATGAGATATACCAGTTTAAGGCAAATGACTGCAAAAAAATGAAGTATATCTAAGCCTATCATGTGTGATACTATCTATTTCTGCCGCAGTCTTTTCCGCAGTGTTTTTCACAGAAAGTCCGGAGAGTTTTCCTCTGCAGACTTTTTGCTTCTATTATACCTATATGGAAAACGCCGGCGTTTCCGTAGGTATAATTGACATGTTGTGATTTACAAAGACACAAGCGTTTTTGAAATCGCAGCATTTCCATTGCAGATTTTTTTCTGCCATGTGTGGATGGGATTAGCCAGAATCCCATTCACTTTGCAGGTAATGTAAAACACTGCGTTTTTTGCCGTGGCGTTTCTGCCTTGGCCACTACACTGCGTTTTCGCAACATGGGGCCCGGCCTAACAGATAGTATCACACATGATAGGCTTAGATATACTGCCTTAGCAGAGAGTATCACCCATAATAAGCTTAGATAGACCATGTCATCCATGACAGCCTTAGCTACACTAGCTCAGGAGACAGTATTACACATGATAGACTTAGATATACCAGGTCAGAAAGTAGGATCGCAGATGAAAGGATTAGATACAGAGACTCAACAGACAGTATCACACATGATAGATTTATATATACGCTTACTCTGAAGACGGTGTAACCCATGGCAGACTTAGCTACACTAGATCTGCCGGCAGTATCATACATGACAGACTTAAGTACAGAAGACAGCAGCACATATGAGAGGATTAGATACGCTGACTCAGAAGATGGAAGTATCTCACATGATAACTTTACAGACTTAGATGTGTCACGTCAACAGATAATATCATGCTAAATACTCGATCTCAGCTGACGGTATGGATGTTCTTACTCAGCAGGCAGTATCACATATGATAAGCTTAGATACACTACCTCAGCACACAGTACCACACATGGCAGCGAAGGCTGTGTTTATCACAGAGTCCATCACGTTTGGTGGGAAGAAAGGTGCAGCATGCACAGTGACAGATCCCACTGAATCAGATCATAGCATCCTGGAAATCCATGTTAAAGGGGATGTCCAAGACTGTAAAAACATGGCTGCTTTCTTTCAAAAACAGTTGCACACCTGTCCACGGGTGGTATGAGGTATTACAGCTCAGCCCTAGTCACTTCAGTGATGCTGAGCTGCCATACCAGATACAACCCATGGACAGGTGTGGCGCTGTTTGTGGAAGAAAAAAAAATCTTAGCTTCTGACTAAATACTCTTCTAGTTTCTCTATGCCTACTATACTTCCCTTCTTCTCCTTGAGATGAAATTATAAATTTTACACATTCTGTAAGGGGCTTAAAATCCCAAATGTTTCTCAAATAAAGTTCCTGGGAGTAAAGTAGTTTTCATTGGATTTTCTCTAGAGCTGCACATGACAAGTAGAGTGGGATCCTTCACAGCCTAGATCTCATGTTGGAGAAGCAGGAAAAATTTTTGGGATTTAATCTCTCTACCAGGTGACCTCTAGCATTGTATGGTGGCCCACTTTTTAGTCTTTTTTTAAATAGACGAAGCCATGGTACACCTTTAAGAAATTCACAGAATAAGTATACAACTGCAGATAAACAACAAGGCAAACTGTGAACTAATGGCTAAATAACAGGCTAACAATCCCCGAGGACAGAGACTATTGTCACTGAAAATGAGTAAAACATATCTGAGGCCACTTATTTCACTTCTGAAAAGCCAGGCACTGCGTGATACCAGATTGTCTTGAAGCAGACTCCACGATACAATGATGCAGGTCTGTGACCCAAAATAATAGCAACATTAAGGACTATTTTACTGTCAACCTACTTTCGAAATTCAGAATTGACATCCAAGATGAATCTAAAAAATAACCTTGTACAGAGATAAAACTCTAAAAGTATTATCATTAATAATACCAGAAGAGTCCAGAGCTAAATGGGGGAAAAAGTGAAAACTGCTCCAGGTCACCTTACCCTATAGTACTGACAGACTATGCAGGATAACTTTATTGAACTAATTTTAGTTGTTATAATACTGCCCTCTATGTACAAGAATATAACTACTATAATACTGCTCCTATGTACAAGAATATAACTACTATAATACTGCCCCCTATGTACAATAATATAACTACTAAAATACTACCTCCTATGTACAAGAATATAACTACTATAATACTGCTCCTATGTACAAGAATATAACTACTATAATACTGCCCCCTATGTACAAGAATATAACTACTATAATACTGCTCCTATGTACAAGAATATAACTACTATAATACTGCCCCTATGTACAAGAATATAACTACTATAATACTTCTCCTATGTACAAGAATATAACTACTATAACACTGCCCCCTATGTACAAGAATATAACTACTATAATACTGCTCCTATGTACAAGAATATAACTACTATAATACTGCCCCTATGTACAAGAATATAACTAATATAATACTACCTCCTATGTACAAGAATATAACTACTATAATACTGCCCCCTATGTACAAGAATATAACTACTATAATACTGCTCCTATGTACAAGAATATAACTACTATAATACTGCCCCCTATGTACAAGAATATAACTACTATAATACTGCTCATATGTACAAGAATATAACTACTATAATACTGCTCCTATGTACAAGAATATAACTACTATAATACTACCTCCTATGTACAAGAATATAACTACTATAATACTGCCCATATGTACAAGAATATAACTACTATAATACCGCCTCCTATGTACAAGAATATAACTACTATAATACTGTCTCCTATGTTCAAGAATATAACTACTATAATACTACCTCCTATGTACAAGAATATAACTACTATAATACTGCTCCTATGTACAAGAATATAACTAATATAATACTGCTCCTATGTACAGGAATATAACTACTATAATACTGCCTCCTATGTACAAGAATATAACTACTATAATACTGCCTCCTATGTACAAGAATATAACTACTATAATACTGCTCCTATGTACAAGAATATAACTACTATAATACTGCTCCCCCCCCTATGTACAAGAATATAACTACTATAATACTGCCTCCTATGTACAAGAATATAACTACTATAATACTGCCCCTTATGTACAAGAATATAACTACTATAATACTGCCCCTATGTACAAGAATATAACTACTATAATACTGCCCCTTATGTACAAGAATATAACTACTATAATACTGCCTCCTATGTACAAGAATATAACTACTATAATACTACTCCTATGTACAAGAATATAACTACTATATTACTGCCTCTTACAGTACAGACCGAAAGTTTGGACACACCTTCTCATTCCAAGAGTTTTCTGTATTTTCATGACTATAAAAATTGTAGATTCACACTGAAGGCATCAAAACTATGAATTACCACATGTGGAATTATATACTTAACAAAAAAGTGTGAAACAACTGAAAATATGTCTTATATTCTAGGTTCTTCAAAGTAGCCACCTTTTGCTTTGATTACTGCTTTGCACACTCTTGGCATTCTCTTGATGAGCTTCAAGAGGTAGTCACCTGAAATGGTTTTCACTTCACAGGTGTGCCCTGTCAGGTTTAATAAGTGGGATTTCTTGCCTTATAAATGGGGTTGGGACCATCAGTTGTGTTGTTCAGAAGTCAGGTGGATACACAGCTGATAGTCCTACTGAATGGAGTGTTAGAATTTGTATTATGGCAAGAAAAAAGCAGCTAAGTAAAGAAAAACGAAGGGCCATCATTACTTTAAGAAATGAAGGTCAGTCAGTCCGAAAAATTGGGAAAACTTTGAAAGTGTCCCCGAGTGCAGTGGTCAAAACCATCAAGCGCTACAAAGAAACTGTCTCACATGAGGACTGCCCCAGGAAAGGAAGACCAAGAGTCACCTCTGCTGCGGAGGATAAGTTCATCCGAGTCACCAGCCTCAGAAATCGCAGGTTAACAGCAGCTCAGATTAGAGACCAAGTCAATGCCACACAGAGTTCTAGCAGCAGACACATCTCTACAACAACTGTTAAGAGGAGACTGCGTGCAGCAGGCCTTCATGGTAAAATAGCTGCTAGGAAACCACTGCTAAGGACAGGCAACAAGCAGAAGAGACTTGTTTGGGCTAAAGAACACAAGGAATGGACATTAGACCTGTGGAAATCTGTGCTTTGGTCTGATGAGTCCAAATTTGAGATCTTTGGTTCCAACCACCGTGTCTTTGTGCGACGCAGAAAAGGTGAACGAATGGACTCTACATGCCTGGTTCCCACCGTGAAGCATGGAGGAGGAGGTGTGATGGTGTGGGGGTGCTTTGCTGGTGACACTGTTGGGGATTTATTCAAAATTGAAGGAATACTGAACCAGCATGGTTACCACAGCATCTTGCAGCGGCATGCTATTCCATCCAGTTTGCGTTTAGTTGGACCATCATTTATTTTTCAACAGGACAATGACCCCAAACACACCTCCAGACTGTGTAAGGGCTATTTGACCAAGAAGGAGCGTGATGGGGTGCTACGCCAGATGACCTGGCCTCCACAGTCACCAGACCTGAACCCAATCCAGATGGTTTGGGGTGAGCTGGACCGCAGAGTGAAGGCAAAAGGGCCAACAAGTGCTAAACATCTCTGGGAACTCCTTCAAGACTGTTGGAAGACCATTTCAGGTGACTACCTCTTGAAGCTCATCAAGAGAATGCCAAGAGTGTGCAAAGCAGTAATCAAAGCAAAAGGTGGCTACTTTGAAGAACCTAGAATATAAGACATATTTTCAGTTGTTTCACACTTTTTTGTTAAGTATATAATTCCACATGTGTTAATTCATAGTTTTGATGCCTTCAGTGTGAATCTACAATTTTTATAGTCATGAAAATACAGAAAACTCTTGGAATGAGAAGGTGTGTCCAAACTTTTGGTCTGTACTGTATGTACAAGAATATAACTACTATAATACTGCTCCTATGTACAAGAATATAACTACTATAATACTGCTCCTATGTACAAGAATATAACTACTATAATACTGCGCCTATGTACAAGAATATAACTACTATAATACTACCTCCTATGTACAAGAATATAACTACTATAATACTGCCCCCTATGTACAAGAATATAACTACTATAATACTGCTCCTATGTACAAGAATATAACTACTATAATACTGCGCCTATGTACAAGAATATAACTACTATAATACTGCCCCCCTATGTACAAGAATATAACTACTATAATACTACCTCCTATGTACAAGAATATAACTACTATAATACTGCTCCTATGTACAAGAATATAACTACTATAATACTACCTCCTATGTACAAGAATATAACTACTATAATACTGCGCCTATGTACAAGAATATAACTACTATAATACTGCCCCTATGTACAAGAATATAACTACTATAATACTGCCCCTATGTACAAGAATATAGATACTATAATACTGCCTCCTATGTACAAGAATATAACTACTATAATACTGCGCCTATGTACAAGAATATAACTACTATAATACTGCCCCCCTATGTACAAGAATATAACTACTATAATACTGCCCCCTATGTACAAAAATATAACTACAATATAATGCTGCTTCAGACAAGACAATCTGCACATAGATGAATTCTTTGTTCTGTATAATTATCTTTTGTAGCTGGAGGGAAAGTGTTGGGTTAAATCGACCTTAATGTAAAGTAGGTGACACTGTCCCTGTTATTTCTAATGTTTCTATGGCAGCTAAATTATTTGCCAGGTACCATGGTAACTTCCCCAGAACTCTGCCTCTCGCCCCTCGAAGATGGACAGATGATAATGCTTCTAGTGTTTTTCAATATCTGAAGCTAACAGATTCAAGCCAAGATGTCTTCAAGCTCTAAATTTATGTAAGGTGCGGGAGAGAAGTCTATCTCATGGATGGATCCTCTTAGACCCCACCAGTTTTGGATAGATATTAGATAACTGATATGTGACCTGGCATATCTGTAGGTCTTTGATGATGTAGTAACTAGTTGAGTTGGATTCTTGATATTGAGGCCTTGCCTTGAAGATGACATGATCTATAGTTGTCACTGGTAATGGTTAAGGACATCATTTAAGATGACCCTACTTTTCTATCTCCGTAGTACTAGTCTAGTAGTGACATACCTCTTGTGATGGTGCAGGAATTCTACAATCTCCTTCTCGCTGTTGGGCTTGTTGGGGATTGTCACAGGCTCATCATGGAAAGGCTCATAGTAGTCAATTTCATTGAGCTTCAGGCTCAACTTCTTGGCAACCTGGGTTCCCGAAATAGAGAAATTTTCTTAAATCGAGTAATCATGACTGGACCAGGTATCTCAAGGTAGGGTTGAGTAAAGCAGTAAATGGGTTCTAGCAAGCGTAATAGGTCATCGTTGTTGACCTGATGATCCATAAACTATGATTAATACACTTATAGATCCAGTATCCTGGTCAAGATATTTGACCAATATGGATGACAATAGATCATTGTTAATGACCATCAAAGTCCATGACCAAGCAGATCAGAACAACTGAAGATCCACAAAAATTTACAAAATGAGATATCCCTGGACTATTGGCCTCAAATTTCAAGTCTCCTCCGCCCCTTATCTATAGTCCACAAATAAGACGTCTACTCCAATATATCAAATATAATTCGAGCCTACAGCAGAAATCAATCTGGATGCAGTAGAGCAATTAAATCTAGTTATTGCACACATGTATCGGATATTAGCTGTAACTCATGAAGGCGGACGGTATTTTTATTGCCTAGTTATAGTACAGAGAGTGTCAGAACTAATTCCAGTGCTACACTGTCAACTTTTTAACTCCTTCTGTGGCTAACCTCGGCAAAGTCTAAAAACTATTCCAACCATCTGGTGAAAGAGAACAGCCAACGTACAACTGGAAGAAATCTCCCATGTAATATCATGGGTTTAAAGGGGTTTTCCATGGCTTATCGCTAGGGTATGGCTTCAGTGGATGATTGGTAAAGGTCATTTGACTTGAATGAAGCCAGAGTACAGTACATGTCACGACACGTCAGGACTCATGGACATGGACAAAACTGGGTTGGGTGCTACAGTGAAAAGGACCTTTGGTGGTGGTCTACCTATCATTCAGTGCTCAAACTTGGATAGTACTAGAGCCCAGGGTTTTTCGAGTTAAAATATTAATATCCTTAGGATAGGTCTTCAATATTTGATGTGGGGGTTTGATACGCGGGACCCTCAAAAAGTCGCTGCTTGACTCAGGTGTCTGATTTTGAAGACCTATCCTAAGGATGGGTCATCATTATTACAAGCCTGGAAAACCCCTTTAAACTGGCCAGAACTCCTTTCCCTGTTACTACTGGCTGGGGGTGACAATAAGCACAGGTGATAGCTCCTCCCAGATACATGGTTGGATAGGATTTATGACTTTGCTGCAACAGTGATGCTCATTGGTGCAGGATCTGTAGAAGCACCTGGCTAGATTTCTTCTTCTTTCCCTTTAAAAAACAGTCAAGCAATGCCATGACTAATTACCCACCTATACCACCCGATGCTGCCTACACATGTGACAAGTCAGTGACTAACTACCCTTGTCTTGGATACACAGTATTTCTCTGACAGTCTAAGTAGCAGTCATGGCTTTTAATTGCAAAGTAGGGAATTGTATCAAAATACCAATTACTTGGTCTGGCCGTACGCTTGTGTTTCGTGTTTCCGTCACATCGATTTTGTTTTGGGCTCTGACATTAGGGTGACGCAACAACCAGCATGTGTGTGATGGCTAGCAGGAGATATTAACCTCTTGTTATCTTCTAATGGGTCATTGAGATAGTGAGGAGGCAACATTCGTGGTGGTCCGTGATCTGGGAATCCCTGCCAATTCTATTCAGGCACCCTTTCGAGCTGGTTGAAGTTTTCTATGACTTAGCATTTCAATCTTGAGGCTTCTCTTAGAGTACTAAAGATAGTCCCATAAGCAACAGCTATTCCTTCAGACTTGCCATATACAAGAAAGCTTGGTTCAGTCAAGCATATATGAGTTCTTGATGGGGAGGCGGGAGAAAGCCTTTATCGGACCAGGCCATCAGAGTACCAGAGGATCCTTCAGTGGGCCCAGGCTCAAACACAATAATGGTACAGCAGAAGACACCAATTTTGGTCTATTTCCTAGGGTACCTAAGGATGGAGCCCAAGAATCATTTTATCTGGTGGGACCAAGGAACCTCAGTCTGACACTGCTGGTGCCAGACATTTCTGGTGGCTTATCTCCCTTCGAAATGAAGGATAGGGCATGTTGAAATTCAACAAATATTGGCCTAAAATCAAATACACATTAGATGGTTGACTGATTCTGCCCAAATCATTGGGATCGAGTAACCTTAGTCTGAGGTGTATGACCACCTTTAGTTCAATACTGGTGGATTAGTTCCTACAGCAGATCTAGAGTTTGAGGAAATTGCCTTCCGTATTAGTACGTTTTTGGACCAGCTTTAAATAACTCTTACCTTGCTGTCAAAAGTAGCGAAGAATGGTATGTAGGGATGAAATTCTTCAGCTGCATCTTCATAGGCCTTGTAATCTGTGGAAGGAAGAACATATATTTGGTGACCTACTGGCTTAGGGTTGAGTATGAAGAACCTTTAGTCTCATTGGTACAGTCAGCTATACAACAGCATGGTGGAATATCGATTCAACCAGATGTATATTTGAGATTTGAGAACCATAACACAGATTTGGTTGAGATGGTAGCATCATCCACATTCATGGTAATTATTCGTCAAAGATATAATGGACACGTTGTTACTCATTTGTTGTGCATCAACTTAGGGACGTAAATTCAAAATGAACCCCTTTGGTTGGTATTGGTAGAGAAAAAGCTGCCATAACTCGAACCATTGTAGTACTCCTGAAGAACTGTACTTTGCTTTTCCCTTGGCTTTGGGGGATGGGCCTCTCTTTCTAAAGATTGCTTTTGGCCTGCATATAAATGGAAACTGGTTGTCGATGATAAACTGGGTTCCTCTGACTCCCTAAGATAAGCCCACATAGTAATGGAAGAATATAACAGTTTCAAGGACATCGCCCGTGTGTGAATTCTGAAGATTAAGCGTGTCTCCCTTCCTCATCCATCTGTATAATGTCTAAAAAAAAGGCCATGGCCGCTGCGTCTCAAAGGGAGCAGCCATCCATTTATATATGAGTTTTATTTAGCAACATTACATTAGCCTCCTCTATTATTAAGAGGGCCGCGGGCTGTTGCAGCCTCTCTCTTATCATTGCATTACATATGTTGGAGCATTAAACATTATGCTGAAGACTGCGATAAGAGAACATTGGGCTGAATGTCTAGGTCAGTGTAAAACTGTGGTCGATCTCGCCTTCGATTATAGTCAGTAGCTGCCGGCTTGGTACTATAACAGTGTTAAACCTTCTCATCGACTATGAGGAGTTTTTGGGCATGGTCATAATAGACCTCTTTAAATGAGGGCTTCTGTAAAGGGCTCAGGAATTATGTATGCAGAATATACCAATGGGGACATAGGGGGCCTCCTTCTCGTAAATGATCACCATGACCAGTCAAAAATGGTGCAAAGGATCACTTGACTTGAACTAAGACTTCTTTCACTCATGACTCCTCCCAAAATTGCCAACAGTCTATTACCCTGAGCCATATGAAAGCCAACTGACTGTCAGTTCTGAAACGTACTGGTGGCAATTTCATGTAGACTTTCTGATGCCAAAATTTAGTCTTTACGATGCCCTAAATTTGGAGGTGCTCTGAAGTATGACCTATACATTACACCTCACATAGCTTCAAAAACGCTACCATAACAAAGCAATTTCACAAAAAATCTCCTGTTCATGCATCTCGGTTCGTCCAAACATTGGTTTCCTCAGTTTGAGATGGGACAACCACTTTTTGTGGAATGAGGTCAGAGTAGTTGTCATTTTACTATCTCCATTTCATTTTCCAGGATAAGAGCAGTACTCAGTAGGCGCAACCCCAAGCTTAGTAGAAAGTTCCTCCAATGTTAAAAAGTATCCAAAACCTGTGGACATCCCTTGGCATGATAGCTTCACGTCTCCATAACCACTATTAAGGTTTTGGTTATATGGAAGGATTACACATGGTC
Organism: Leptodactylus fallax; assembly: GCA_947044405.1. Taxonomy (NCBI): domain Eukaryota; kingdom Metazoa; phylum Chordata; class Amphibia; order Anura; family Leptodactylidae; genus Leptodactylus; species Leptodactylus fallax. The sequence goes on from CAMRHE010000271.1 coordinate 2,809,482, forward strand.
TTCACAGCTTAGATAAGTAAGACTTAGACATGGTGTTCTCAGCTTAGATAAAGTGAAACCTTCCATGAAGAACACCTTCTTACCAAACCAGATTTTAACGTCCACCACATATCTTGGCGATAGACCTTCTTCTCTACCTCTTCCATTGCAATTTTGGTTGGTCATCTCAAAGATGTTTCACTGTATTGTAATGGACCTTTAGATGTCTCGCCAATCTTTGCGAATCAGGATAGAAGGACGTGGTGTCTGTTGGGAGTCCTGTACTGGTTCTTACCCCCCAATGGGCATGGGAACAACCAGGGTGGGGAATGTTTTTGCCATAAACCCATACAAGCTGTTCGGCCTGGTTCTATGGTCTATTCCTTTAGGCTTCCTTAACTTTTTCACGAACTTACCAGTCTTAGGGAAAATTGTCATATTGACCAGGGTGAAAAATAAGGTCTCCCTACAATGGAAGGTTGGCGGAGAACTTCCTCTAGAAGGCCACCATTGGTTTCTATACATATACCGACATTATATGTCAACTGCATGGTCTTATACAAGGTTTTGAGAGACTAAACAAGCTTCATACATCTTCTGGGTATGGTATTGGTTATGTCTTCTGATGACGAATTGCTCCAGATCTCTTACGATCCGTTTCATATTCTAACTAGTATCAGATACAGGTACAAGTCACGCAGCCGCTTTCTCATTACTCAGGGAGTGCGCTTACACTGCACGCTTGTCAGGACTGTGTGGGCAGGAGAAGGCAAGAGTATGCAAATAAACAAGGATTAATGTACTGTGAGGCTCAATGTACAGCCCAATAATATTGGAAAATGAAGCTCTATGTGCACAGGGGTCTGAAATCCAAAGGTTTATTAACCCTTTGCAAAATAAACAAGATGACTGGATAGCTGGAGATCTAGCATGAAAATTTCTCCCATAAGTTTTTGGTGCAGTTCCAGAAGAGTCCCATGTCTCCATAGGTGGCCCCATGTTTGGTTGGAAAGCTACACAGGACATGTGTTACTGGCACGGATGTAACATGCTGCTCAGCCAGAACCAGCAAGCTGCCACCCTAATGATAGTAACATGGACAGATGACTCGATCATCATCTAAAACACAGAGTCCCCAATCAATACTGGAGGTATCACTTCTACCATATGCCCATCGCTAAATTCAAGGGTAAAGGTACAGGACAATGACACACTGACACTTGGGGTACAGCATAATGACAGGCTGATATTTGGGGTACAAGATAATGACACTGACACTTGGGGTACAGGATAATGACACTGATACTTGGGGTACAGGATAATGATACACTGACACTTGGGGTACAGGATAATGACACTGACACTTGGGGTACAGGATAATGACACTTGGGGTACAGGATAATGACACTGACACTTGGGGTACAGGATAATGACGATGACACTTGGGGTACAGGATAATGACACTGACACTTGGGGTACAGGATAATGACACTGACACTTGGGGTACAGAACAATGACACTTGGGGTACAGGATAATGACACTGACACTTGGGGTACAGGATAATGACACTGACATTTGGGGTACAGGATAATGACACTGACACTTGGGGTACAGGATAATGACACTGACACTTGGGGTACAGGATAATGACACTTGGGGTACAGGATAATGACACTCGGGGTACAGGATAATGACACTGACACTTGGGGTACAGGATAAAGACACTGACACTTGGGGTACAGGATAATGACACTTGGGGTACAGGATAATGACACAGATGATGGGGGATTTTCTGTAATGACTTCTGGGAGTTTTTCACACACTTGAGAGGTTCTGTTAATGGTCCACATAAACAAGTGCGGCAGGAGGAGGAGGGGGTCTCGCTGTGGCACCAGGCCGGGGGTGCTGCGGAAGCATCTTTGTGTACTGAGGCATTGAATGGTGTGGTAGCCCGCTGGCTGCTGACTCACTAAATCTTTTAATACCCCCATTAAATGCGCCTTTCATTTGAGCTATTAACCCTTAAGTGAAGGGCTGGTGTTTGTATCAATGGTGGATGTTCCTCTCTTACCCATATATATTTATTACACAGCACCCCTAAAAGACATGATATATAACTCCACACCACAGCACTTATAAAGGAGAACTCTACCATGCAGATAGTCTGAAGGCTAAGTAAGGCCCTTGGCAGGACAATAGCGCCTCCATCTCTGAGTTACTGATGAGAGCTATTAATAATGGCTGTAATTGTAGGAGGGGGCTCAGGTTTAATACCACACTGTCTTTACTGCCTTCATTCTTCTGGCTTGATGGAGACTTATAGATATTACATGAGGATGTACAGATCGTATATGAGGGTGTATAGATAGTATATAAGGATTAATAGATACTGAAGTAGATGAGGAAGTGTAGATAAGATATGAGGATGTATAGATAGTATATGAGGAGGTATAGATAGTATGTGAGGACATATAGATAGGATATGAGGACTTATATATAGATAGGATGTATAGATTGGCCATGGGGATGTATAGTTAGTACATGAAAATGTTTAGATATTTATGTGAGTATGTATAGATAGTATATGAGAATGTATTGATAGTATAAGAGGATGAATAAATAATATGTGAGGAAGTATCAATAGTACATGAAAATGTATAGATAGTTATGTGAGGATGTATCGATAGCACTTCAGAATATATAGATTGTATATGAGGATGTATAGATAGTGTGAGAATGTATAGATTGCACATGAGGATTTATAGATAGTACATGAGGATACGTAGTAAATAAGGACATATTGACAGTACATGAGGATGTATAGATAGTAGGTGAAAACATATAGATACTGTAGTATCTGATGACATACAGATAGTAGGACATATAGATAATATGTGAGGATGTATAGATAGTATAAGATGATGTCTAGATAGTAGGTTAGGAGGACGTATAGACAGTACGTGAAGACTATCCAGTGTACAGCCATGCTCTCGCTCTGATCCGCTGGCCCTCTCTTTGTAAGCCCATTGTACTGGGATCTGCTGAGTGTCATCATATAATCTGGATTCATCCCCTCTTCACGAGGCTTCATGGACAGAAAATTCCTCTGACAGACTGGCCTGAAATCCTCCGTCAGCATTTTACACGCATCGATTTCTGCCCCCAGTAAATGGCTGTAGTCAAAACAGAACAGCGACCAGCCAGATAATCTGCAGACTGCCATGTAATGCAGGACCTTCAGGACCGTCTTTGAGTACACTTGAGATATTTGCCGAGAGCTCTCCCGACGCATACGGCCAACGTACACTACAGAAGCAATTGTCTATATTATGTCCAGAAAATCTCCTCCCCAAGAAGACCATTTACAGTGAAACCTATTTAAGACAACCATCCAAAATTGCACTAAAAAGTGGCCCTGTAGGGGGGTGGTCTTCTCAAAGAAGATGGACAGTATGGCTATTTGGCGTCTGTTGAAAGTGAAGTATCCGCCTTTATATTGAGTGACCAGAATTGTGAAATTGTCACTTATGTAGACCCCTGGACAAATAAAATTCTACTTACGCTCTGAATCCTCATTCTTGAAATAACCAATCAGCTTGGGTTCATCATCAATATTCTCAAAGGCGGCAAGTTCATGACTTCCATCAATGAATTCCACTGGGTCCTCCAGAACCTACAAAGGACAAAGTCCACTTTTGTTAAGACATCTCCTTACGTCAACTATTAGCGAGCAATACAATTTTGGATTACTTGAATTAGGCCTACGTTCTCGATGTATTGGCCCCTCTGGTTCTTTCCCTGCTCCATTGGAGCACTGCTAGAGGGTGGTTCTGAAGGGTTGGTCCTCCAGAACCTACAAAGGACAAAGTCCACTTTCATTAAGACTTCTCCTTACATCAACCACTAGCAAGCAATACATTTTTGGATGACTTGGATCATCTCTACGTACTTGATGTATTAGCCCTACTGGTTCTTTCCATGCTCATTTAGAGCATCAGAAGAGGGTTAAGCTTTGGAACAGGGGAGGGTTAAGATTTTGGTCTCAGGAGGGAGGTTTCTGTTGTAGTAAGCTGCCTCCAAGTCTAAACACCCTTGTTTTTGCCATTTGGATTGGTAAATACAGTCTTTTTGGTATCATTTTTATCGCTATTGTTTTTAAGACTAGGTTCAACTCTCGTAATAGGGAAAATACAATTTATTTTCACTCTGGCACCGACTGGTGATGAACAGTGACTGCGTGGCCTGGAAGGCCTTCAAAAAAGAAAGGTTAATTGTTAGTATTCGACCTTAATAACCTCCCTGGGTACGACTGTATTATTCCAAACATGTTTCTTTCCTAGGGAAGGGATTTCAATAGCTTTTTTTCTGATTGAGCTGTGCAATCTTTCAGATTTCGTTATATTCCGGAGCTGTAATTGGGGTCAGCCGGGACTTAATTCTGTAAACACTGGATTTACTGTCTGTGCCAAGCAGAGTGTGTCCTCTTAAAATAATGCTGCCAATAACTAGTAGCAAGAGGCATCTTAATTATGAAAAATAGGTATTAGAGCTACCATGGTGTTGGTGATTTAGCCTGAAATGTAGAATCCAAAGTCAACTAACTTCAGATATAGCCTCTTCGGCAGGGGTCTCTTTCATCTGCTGAAGCTTTTGTCCTCCCCCCATCTTCTGGATCTTGACTACCTGGCTGAGGTTGCATATATTTTACATCTACGATTAATGTCACATTTCTTTCCCCTGGCCTCCTGTTGCTCTTGTCTCATTCTCCTCATTACAGTTCTTTGTTCTTCATCATAGTCATCGGTCTCTTCACCTCGTGAGTGACTCCGCTTGCCTCTCCTCATCATCGTCCTTCTCACCCCCAAGTCTCAGCTGTCCTCAGTTTCTCCCCTTGTCAGTTATATAACATCTGTTGCCTCTTTTTACACAATCATTTCTCAGGAACTTTGGTCTCCTTGTCTTCTGTCATGTCTAAAGCTGGCCTTACCCTCTACATAGATGTCGACCGAACGCCAATTCTGCTGACAATTATTACTCCTGATTTACCCCATACATATCCATGCTATACATGTGTTTTCAGTAGATAGAGGAGAATAAACTGCTGTCAGACACCTCTGGTGGAAGCCAATCTTCTCAGAGAACAAAAGGATATTGAAAGTCAACAGTTGATTCTTCTTTCTCCCAGCATCTGCCTTTGAGACGAAGTTGGCCCATCCAGTCCCACCAAAATGTTTGGATTGCACCTTTATCTTTACTTACATGCTCATTCTACTTCCTAACTTTTTAACTTTAATCTCACCTCATCCCTTCTCCTCCACTTTTCCTCTGATCCCCTCTTCCTCCCTTACTTCCTACCTTCCATCTTTTACCTCATCTCTTCCAACTCATCTGTTGTCCATCTACTTTCCGACTTCCTAGCTTTCACCTCTTTTCTCCCAGTTTTCCTCTCATCCCCTCATTTTACCTTACTTTTTCTACTCCCTTACTTCCTACCTTCCATCTCTCACTTTATCTCTTCTTTCTCACCACCTTCAAGTCTACTATTGTTGTCTTGTCTTTTGTCCCACATTTTTTCCTAACTTCCCATTATCTTCTCCTCCTCTTCCTTGGTTTTCTTTATAGCGGATTTCTCTTCCTTTTTTTCCAGTTTTCCTTCCATTTTCCTCCCATTTCTCAGGCTAGCTCTTGTCATCAACAATCTTATTTTTCTCTTGTCCTATTTCCATCTGTCTTTCCTTCCCATCCTACCCAGTCAGTCAAGTCTTAGAAGAATCCAGCTTCACGTTACATACTATTTAAGACTTCTTCTTTTAACACGACAGGAAGTTGACCGCCAGTGGCGTCTCTCACTCTAGTAGACTTAGCCTTATATTATACGCTCAGCCATTGAGAAATATATATTGCTTCATTTCTCCTATGGATCCCACTATTTAGAGCTGGACCCTTTTAGTAATAAGTAGAGTCCATAACAAAATTTAGGAGTCTTGAATTTACTCTTCGTCATGACTTCAGATGGTCCATGGATGGTTCATTTACTGTATCTACTCTATGGATCCTTCTATACCAAATATTATGCTTGTCATTTCAGGACTGTGCATTCCAATGGAAGTCTGATCTGATACATATATATCTGAGTTCATGGTGACCACATCTGACCATTTCTAATCATGACCGATGTGACAATATGCATTGAGTAGAGCGTGCGGCTGTGTCCTGTGTGTAATATTGGAAGTCTAAGCTGATACAATATGGGCCCATAGACTTCTAGTACTATATTACGACTTCTAGGGACCTGAAATTAGGTTATATGTATGAGTAATGCCACATATCATCATAATAAAAATAATTAAAACAAAATAATTTAAAAAATAATTTTAAAATATTCTTATTGGACTCACATCAAGTAGGAACTCAACCAGAGTGTCTGCTGAAAACTCTCCATCATACTCAATAACCTCGTCATCCTTAAACACATAGATGCTGTCTTCCTCGTCCAATCCTAAATGAAAAAGAAAATGAAAAAGATTTAAAAAAAAAAATAAAAAATGTGGCCAGATCATGTGACTCGTTGCACAAGAACATACAAAAAGATTGTGAATCTTAACAGATTTTTAATATTACATTTTTTATTATGTTGTATTTGGCTGTGTACATCTGTTTTATCAGGTTTGATATTTGTTTTCATTTTTAGTTTTTTTTATTAAGTGTTTTTCACACTTTTACTCATTAGCACAGATTTTCCTGCTAAGGCCGTAATTTAATAAAAATATTGCTGTTCTTTCAGACACAAATGGATATGTTACAGATTTTGTCTTTCATGTCACGCTTGTTTACAGTTGGATCCCATTTTTGAAGAATTATTACAATTTGTGTTCAAAACAATTTATAGATTTTTTGAAGAATATCTGCCAGCCATCAGAGCTTTGCTATTCTTCCTCTATATAGATTTCCCCCAGGTGGACCAGTTTTCCCTCAGTCCTTTTGGGATTTTTTTTATACTAACCATTAGGACAAGGTATACCGAATTGCAAATACGAGAATAGGGTGCGCATACTTTCGCAACAAATATTTTTCTTTTTATTTCTGTATTATTTCTATGCAGACCTATGTGTCTCCATGGTAACAGACTACAAACAAATTCTGTGTGTAGTCTGATCTTGCGGCCATCTGTTACTCCCTTCTATCGGCTCTCACTTTTAATCTGCATTTCAATGCATAAGCCCAGGCCTCAAAACAGACAGGAATACGGCCTGTTCTAAGTTTTGCCTCCAGGCTCACAGCCCCTCCATCATGGACCCATGATAAAAGAAGGCCATAGCAAAAGAATGGGTCAGTGTGCTATCCATTAAAAACACGGATAGCCCACTGACAAAGCACACAGTTGTGCACCTATAGCCTTACCCTCTGTAAATTGGCATACATATGGGCATAGGGTTGAGAATCACATTACTTCACTATCAGACTACACTGGGTTTATTTGTAGTCTGTTACCATGGAGACACATTTTCTTTTTAGAGCAATGGTGGCAATGGTCAGATTAGTATTTTATGTTAACTCTTGACAGTTACCAACATATTTTTCATGTATTAAGGTGCAAACGTCTACACCGATAAACTTCATTACATAATACAGGGTTGTATGTATGAGGCCATAAGAAAAGAAGGGGTCAGTGCGCTATCCATGAAGAACACGGATGACACACTAAAACAGTACATCTACATGTAGCCTTACTGTCTGTAGGTTAGCATAAAGATGGGAATAGGGTATAGCATTACTTCAGTATCAGACTACACTGGATTTAGTTGTAGTCTGTTACCATGGAGACACACTTTTTTTGTTTCTTTTATAGGAGCTATGGTGTTGATGACTAGTTAGGTATTATATGGGAACCCTGCAAGTGACCTATGTATTTTTTATGTATTTAGGTGCAAAATTCTACACTGATTAATTTCATTACCGAGGTGAGTTCCATGTTTCCAGCCATAGGGTTATATGATAAAATTCTACCTGCCTGCAGCTACCACTAGGGGCGCTCACCACATACAGCTCCTACTACAGTCAATATGAGCTCCCTCTAGTGGCAGCTGAATTTTATCTTTTCAGTCCATAGAAAGCAGGGGATTTGGAGCTCTGTGTCAGAACAATAGTGTTCAGACCACTACAAAGATATATTGAGGAGATATTCAGCTCATTTTTCTTTCTTCTATCCTGCATATTATTTTCCTTGGGTCCCTAGATTGTAAGCTCTGGGAACCAGTGCTGGATATCAGGCTTATTAACTTCTTTCTAAGCACAAACCATCAGTACTGTGAGCGATTGAAGCCAGCTGGGCTGTGTGTCGGAGACATCTGCCTGCGGCTCTGCAGAGATTTGCTGTGGAGTAAAATATTTGATCAGATGGGTAATTTATATTTGGATAAATAAAAACTCTCTGCAAGCTGCCGGCAGGAATGTAAGAATCAATACAGGAGGAGAGCCAAGCAAAGGTGTTTATCACACGGCTGAGTAACCTTCTGATTGAGGCTCAGGTGCCATATATGAGCAGTGATATACCTTACATCTTACAGGGGTTCTCCAATGTGGACATTCCCTCATGGAGAACCATTTTAGAATATAGAAGACCCATTGACAATAAGCTGATCAGAATGTGTTCATCTATAACCAACTATATATGTGGGAAAACACGTAAACATTTGCTTTCCCTACAGCACCTCCGCAGGGGAAACTAAGTATTGCACAGCATCCATTCATATATATAAACTGTCTGTGTAATGTAGGACAGGACAGATCCTCCAAAGAGAAAGGTGCTCTTTGGAAACCCTCTCCACTGGCCCAATGATGAGGGTCCATTGAATTAATGAAGCTGCAATAGTACAGCCTGTGGACGGTGTGGTTCTCATTTTGTACAACCCCTTTAACTCAGAGTTCCCTATTAGGGTATATGGTTGTAATATAATGTAGTCCCATGGATGAGGACCCTCCCCTTCCTTAGCCACAATAGAAAACCAATAACAAAGAGCAGCTTGCGTTTTGGGCATCGGGCCTGTCCATGTATTACATCAATGGTCTGGGTCCTGTAACTCTAATGGCATGCTTGTAGAGTTGCAACAGCTGATGGTTGTATGGGCCATAGGTTATGAGGACACCCATACATGGACCACAGACTAAAAGGTCAACTGTACATTGGAAACCAATTAAGAACCCACCCATACGTGGGTCACAGGATAAAAGGCCACCCATACATGGACCACAGGTTAAGGGGCCATGCATACATGGACCACAGTAGGCCACCCATACTTGGACCACAGGTTAAGGGGCCATGCATACATGGACCACAGGTTAATAGGCCACCCATACTTGGACCACAGGTTAAGGGGCCATGCATACATGGACCACAGGTTAATAGGCCACCCATACTTGGACCACAGGTTAAGGGGCCATGCATACATGGGCCACAGGTTAATAGGCCATCCATACTTGGACCACAGTTTAAGGGGCCATGCATACATGGACCACAGGTTAATAGGCTACCCATACTTGGACCACAGGTTAAGGAGCCATGCATACATGGGCCACCAGTTAATAGGCCACCCATACAAGAGCCACAGGTTAAGAGGCCACCTATACATGGGCCACCCATACATGGACCACAGGTTAAGAGGCAACCCATACATGGGCCACATGATAAGAGACCACCAATACATGAGCAGCAAGGTAAGAGTCCAGCCATACATAGGCCAGAGGTTAATAGGCCTCCATATGGGCCACAAGTTAAAGAGCTACCCTTGCATAGATTTCTCCTTTTAGTCCCATTTTAAGCTCAACCAACACCCCTTGGACATTGTCCCCATGAGAAAGTTCATACATACCTTAGTATATGCCATGGGGCAAAAGACAACAGGTCTACATCCCAGGATTGTCCCATTCCCTTCATTGGTAGAGGATCCAACCTGCCTGTTGCCAACATTATGAGTTTAGGAAGGAGAAGTGCTGGCTGTCCAACCCTAGGGCACTAGCTGGTGGTCCCATCTTGGATTTTGCTATTGCCCCCCCTCCTCTATCCATATGACTGGTCTTGTGATTTTGTAAGAACTCTTCAAGCGTCTTGTAATGTTGTTGATAGTACCAGGAGCTGCGCACCTCCCCCCGCACTGTTTATTGGAGTGTCATTCACCCCTCGTCTCTAATTACAAACCAACTCGCGAAATAATTATTTTAGCTGTCAAACCAGGTGCGTGCGCAAAACTAAAATGACTCTCACAACAAGGTTTTTGCTTTTATTAAATTCGCCCATCTGGGGGCACAAAGAGACGCGTTTCGATAATCATGTTTAACAAGCAGCCTTGTCTACCGCGGAGTAAGACAACAGTAATCTGCAGGCTATACAATAGGAAGGGATGGTGTACGGTTTCAGCCATCTCTATTATCTGTACTGTAAGTGAATTAAAAAATCTATAAAAAAATTTTTTATATTATTTTAAAGGGAAACTCCATCTACTGTGTAGTTCAGCATGGACACAATCAGCTTCCTCATATTAATACCGTATTTGCATAGATTATGAAGACTCAAAAACATCTTGATCAAGGTCATAAAATTTGAGACCATGACCCTTTGCAGCAAAGCGGTGCCTCTAGACATTCCCTGAGGAGGCATGGAGGTATACAAAAGTAAGCGTGGTGATGTCCTTAAGGGGTCGCTGACAAGCCCACGTGGGCATGGCTTCGTTCAAAAATGTTCACGCCGTGCTGTGTTTGCCATTAGGTAAACATTTGTGCCCAGTAAATTGGCCCCTAAACTGGCAATTGGGTTGTAGATTCCCTATTAACTACCATGGAGCCCTGACTACTAAGACATCAGAAGAGTCCTGTTTAGAAGGGGAATGGGGGCCAGAAGGGCATAATGGGTGACATAGTACACACCAATTTACACTGGTAAAATAGGGATGTTTAGGTCTTTCCCCCTGGACTGCCCCATGGATTGCCCATATCAGCCCTTTGGGGGTGAGCTACACCCCTTTTCAGGCTTGGACGTGGCCAAATTTCTGAAAATTCAAGACTCTGCTGGTAACATTGGGACAATTGGCAACTCTACAAGGTACCCACCACTTCAGATACTAATGCTGGTCCTAAAGAAAGTGGGACCACCCACCTTTGGAGTGAGCTACACCCCTTTTCAGGCTTGGACATGCCCAAATATGCCAGGATTGTTTCAGAAAATTCGAGACTCTCTGGCAACATTGGGACAATTGGGGCCTAAACAAGGTACCCACCACTTCAGATATTGATGCTGGCCCTAAACAGAGTGGGACCACTTACTTGGGGGAACCATGTTGCTTTTTGGTCTTGAGCATGCCTAAATTTTCTGAGGATTGTTTCCGATAATTCGAGACTGTCCTGGCAACATTGGGATAATTGGCAAACATACATGATACCCATCCTGATCTAGAAGAAACCGTCTACAAGAAAATCAGTCTTTGTCGCCCCTAGCAACAGCTTACATTTTGTTAAGAGCGCTATGAGGAATGAAAGCTGTGATTGGTTGCTTTGGGCAACAAAGACAATTCCATAAAACGCTATCAGTCTTAGGCCGAGGGGGCGGAGCATAACACTGGGCTTCCCTCCTATGCCTTGTCACACTCCGCCCCCTCAGGGCATAACACAGAGTATTCCTTTAAGAGACCTTCATAAATATCTACTGTAGTAAGGCGCTGGTTCGATTCCGATCTGTCATTGACGGGCAGCACCTCTGACAAGTACGAGGATATAATCTGCAACTTAACCCAGCGGGCTCAGGCATATTTCACGTTGTGGGCCATATAATGAGGCCGGTATTCATGGTGATGTCAGGTTCTGCGGCAGACGGTGACAAATCAAGTACGTGGCGGTCCATGCATGACAGCGGCTCCCATGAGTGTGCCGCGCACTTGTGATAATGACCCAGGCGAGCCGTCCACATGCCGCCAGCAGCCGGGAACATGATGTAGTGTTATCTCCGCTGCCTCTTAATTATGCTAATAAGCTGTAATTCAGACCAAGCTCATTCAGCGCTGCATGTCACAGCTAGAAAAATGTGAGAGGGCCGCAGGGGCACATGGGACCGTCACGGGCACCAGGCTATTTCTGTAACACCACTGCTGAATATTTCATCAATATATTATTATCAGCAGTCCACCTTCCAAAACCCCCGAGGTGCGAACATACCCCAAGAAGGAAAAAGATGGTCGTCTGTTAGTTAACCCTTTTACTGTCCAAAAAATGGGCTCAAATAGTCAGAGGAATTTTTTTTTGTTGTCTTTGTTACGTTCTTATTTTTGAATCTGAAAAGGTTTTATTTTTTGTGGGATGAGCTTTGGTTTTTTTGGAACCATTTTGCTACATAAGTAAGCGTTCCGTTCCATTAACGAATAATTTACCATTCTCTGTAGTATTATGTATTGTACAGGTTGCAACTGTTACAGCGATACCACACAAGTCTACGTTTTTTACTACGTTGTGGGTTGCGTTTGATAACGAGTATTACCAAAATTGCTTCGCTGTCATTTATTATGCACCATTACATTTTATAGTAATTGCTAAAACTAATTACACTTTTATTTTTGATCTTTTATTCATGCACAGAGGCAGCCAAGGTTAACTTCACACTTAACACGTTAACTACATTGTGCCACAGAACTTTGCCTCAACTTTCCCATCAAGTTAAACTTTGCTACATTTGTACAATGCACCGGCATATATAGATATATCTGGATGTACCAGTACATTATGTCTGTGAAAAATACCATTGAGGCTTTTAGTTAGAGAAAATCCTGTCATAGACAACAGTGCAGCCTGTGGCTCACTATTAGATTTTCTGCCTCCCATGAAGTAGGTCCCGAGTCGGGCCCTGACAGAGAAATTCTGTAAGAAGAAACAGGATATAAGTTATATACATGGGGACCCCACTGTACAGTCAGAATGGGGCTGGTTGGACATCCACTGATCTTGTCATGTCCTGATCATGCGCAAGGTATTAAAAGGGGTCAGTGCTTACCAACAGTACCTAAACTCTACAGTATCCAATAACTGTCAGTACCAGTAGTACCCAACCCGTACCAGTAGTGTGCTACATATACAGTACCTAATATACCACCAGTGCCCGATACGTGCCAGCAGTGTCTTACAGAAACAAGATCCAACATACCACCAGTGCCCATCACACTGTACCAATAGTACTCAATAAGTGCCAGCAGTGTCCTACAGAACTCATACCTAACATACCAGTAGAGCCCATCACACTGTACCAATGGTGCCCAATATGTGCCAGCAGTGTCCCACAGAAATCATACCTAACATACCACCAGTGCCCATCACACTGTACCAATGGTGCCCAATAAGTGCCAGCCGTGTCCTACAGAAATCATACCTAACATACCAGTAGTGCCCAATGTGTGCCAGCAGGGTTTCCTGTCTACCATGTACCAGAAGTGTCAAACGCCCAATATGATACCAGAGTAGTCACATAGGGCACCCATCCCATTAATTGTATAAGCTTTGTTCTGCCATCGTCCACCTGCCATTATTTAGTGCCAAGTACCCTTTAAGAGATTTTATAAACCAGTGAATTACTGCAGGAAAGAAGACTGTCTTGTAGAGTACATTATGGGGACCGTCAGATGTAGGGCTTCAGCTTTCCTGGAAGGCCCAGTGGCGGCCATCTCCTGGATTCTAGGAACACTCTGTGTGTAATGGCAGATGAGTAGCTGCCGCTCCTGTCATCATCACCGCTTATCCTGTACACCGCCTCACATCTGAGGATTACGGGGCCACTCATATACATATATACATGTGCCCCTACTGGAGGGAGCGTAGTCACTGTACCTACCTCTCACCCAAATCCCTACACCCCTGAAACTCCCTCAATTTCACTATTATAACTGGATACTCCCAGCCCCATGTACATCTATCTATCTATCTATCTATCTATCTATCTATCTATCTATCTCATATCTATCTCATATCTATCTATTTACCTATCTTATCTATCTATCTATCTATCTATCTATCTATCTCATATCTATCTATCTATCTAGTTATCGCATATCTATCTATCTATCTCATATCTATCTATCTCATATCTATCTCATATCTATCTCATATCTATCTCATATCTATCTATTTACCTATCTTATCTATCTATCTATCTATCTATCTCATATCTATCTATCTATCTATCTATCTATCTATCTCCTATCTATCTATCTATCTATCTATCTCATATCTATCTATTTACCTATCTTATCTATCTATCTATCTATCTATCTCATATCTATCTATCTATCTATCTCATATCTATCTATCTCATATCTATCTATCTATCTATCTATCTATCTATCTCATATCTATCTATCTATCTCATATCTATCTCCTATCTATCTCCTATATATCTAATATCTATCTCCTATCTATCTATCTCATATCTATCTATCTCCTATCTATCTCCTATCTATCTCCTATCTATCTATCTATCTATCTATCTATCTATCTCATATCTATCTATCTCATATCTATCTATCTATCTATCTCCTATCTATCTCCTATCTATCTATCTATCTATCTATCTATCTATCTATCTATCTCATATCTATCTATCTATCTCATATCTATCTATCTATCTATCTATCTCCTATCTATCTATCTATCTATCTATCTCATATCTATCTATCTATCTCATTTCTATCTATCTATCTATCTATCTATCTATCTCATATCTATCTATCTATCTATCTCATTTCTATCTATCTATCTATCTATCTCATATCTATCTATCTATCTATCTATCTCATTTCTATCTATCTATCTCCTATCTATCTATCTATCTATCTATCTATCTCCTATCTATCTATCTATCTATCTATCTATCTCATATCTATCTATCTATCTCATATCTATCTATCTATCTATCTATCTCATATCTATCTATCTCATATCTATCTATCTATCTATCTATCTCATATCTATCTATCTATCTCATATCTATCTCCTATCTATCTCCTATCTATCTAATATCTATCTCCTATCTATCTATCTCATATCTATCTCCTATCTATCTCCTATCTATCTATCTATCTCATATCTATCTATCTATCTATCTATCTCATATCTATCTATCTCATATCTATCTATCTATCTATCTATCTCCTATCTATCTATCTATCTATCTATCTATCTCCTATCTATCTATCTATCTATCTCCTATCTATCTATCTATCTATCTATCTCATATCTATCTATCTATCTCATATCTATCTATCTATCTATCTATCTCATATCTATCTATCTATCTATCTCCTATCTATCTATCTCATATCTATCTATCTATCTATCTATCTATCTATCTATCTCATTTCTATCTATCTATCTCCTATCTATCTATCTATCTCATATCTATCTATCTATCTCATATCTATCTATCTATCTATCTCATATCTATCTATCTATCTATCTATCTATCTCATATCTATCTATCTATCTCATATCTATCTATCTATCTATCTATCTCATATCTATCTATCTCATATCTATCTATCTCATATCTATCTATCTATCTATCTCATATCTATCTATCTATCTATCTCATATCTATCTATCTATCTATCTATCTCATATCTATCTATCTATCTCATATCTATCTATCTATCTATTTCATATCTATCTATCTATCTCATATCTATCTATCTATCTCATATCTTATCTATCTATCTATCTATCTATCTATCTCATATCTATCTATCTCATATCTATCTATCCCATATCTATCTATCTATCTATCTATCTATCTATCTATCTATCTATCTCATATCTATCTCATATCTATCTATCTATCTATCTATCTATCTATCTATCTATCTCATATCTATCTCTCTATCTCTGTTTGGGGCTACAGAGAGTACAGTTGCTCTCGGTGCCATCTTGTGGCATCCAGAAGAATTACCACTCTCATGGGTCTCCCATCAGCCATACAGCACTATTACTTTGTATTGAAAATTTTCCCTAATTAGTATTTTACCAAATTGCAGCACAGCCCCAAAGCAAGACCATATATAAAAAGCAACATACTGAGGGGTTTTATATTATTATTATTGTTATTATAACCATGTCTTGGTTACACATATAACACAATGTGTGGATTTGGAGTTCATTCTCTGTGTGTCTCCTGGTACTGAACACTCTCCACGCTGGTATCAGGGTGGTCACAAATAGGATACAGTATGTATTGTGTATGTGTTTGTGGAGCCAGGTTGTGCATCACTATAGAAGAGGTTTCCATGGCGATGCTTAGTGATGTAGCCCTCCCCCCAATTCTTGAACTTGAAATGGTCCTTTGTTGAGCAGAGAAGCAGAGACGGCACAATCTATATACAATGAGTCCATTCTGAGACGTATCAATGTAGTGTGAACCAGAGCAGTGATACATTGTAACAGGTTACACAAATCAAGGTGACAAGTACCCCACAGTGGGACACTGAACAAGGCCGTCATCATACAATGTGCTGCAGGTTGTGTTGCTGTATTATACTCCAGAGCTGCGCTCACTATTCTGCTGGTGCAGTCACTGTGTACATACATTACATTACTTATCCTGTACTGATCCTGAGTTACATCCTGTATTATACTCCAGAGCTGCACTCACTATTCTGCTGGTGTAGTCACTGTGTACATACAGTACATTACTTATCCTGTACTGATCCTGAGTTACATCCTGTATTATACTCCAGAGCTGCGCTCACTATTCTGCTGGTACAGTCACTGTGTACATACATTACATTACTTATCCTGTACTGATCCTGAGTTACATCCTGTATTATACTCCAGAGCTGCGCTCACTATTCTGCTGGTACAGTCACTGTGTACATACATTACATTACTTATCCTGTACTGATCCTGAGTTACATCCTGTATTATATACTCCAGAGCTGCGCTCACTATTCTGCTGGTGCAGTCACTGTGTACATACATTACATTACTTATCCTGTACTGATCCTGAGTTACATCCTGTATTATACTCCAGAGCTGCACTCACTATTCTGCTGGTGCAGTCACTGTGTACATACATTACATTACTTATCCTGTATTATACTCCAGAGCTGCACTCACTAGTCTGCTGGTACAGTCACTGTATACATACATTACATTACTTATCCTGTACTGATCCTGAGTTACATCCTGTATTATACTCCAGAGCTGCGCTCACTATTCTGCTGGTACAGTCACTGTGTACATACATTACATTACTTATCCTGTACTGATCCTGAGTTACATCCTGTATTATACTCCAGAGCTGCACTCACTATTCTGCTGGTGCAGTCACTGTGTACATACATTACATTACTTATCCTGTACTGATCCTGAGTTACATCCTGTATTATACTCCAGAGCTGCACTCACTATTCTGCTGGTGCAGTCACTGTGTACATACATTACTTATCCTGTACTGATCCTGAGTTATATCCTGTATTATACTCCAGAGCTGCGCTCACTATTCTGCTGGTGCAGTCACTGTGTACATACATTACATTACTTATCCTGTACTGATCCTGAGTTACATCCTGTATTATACTCCAGAGCTGCGCTCACTATTCTGCTGGTACAGTCACTGTGTACATACATTACTTATCCTGTACTGATCCTGAGTTACATCCTGTATTATACTCCAGAGCTGCGCTCACTATTCTGCTGGTGCAGTCACTGTGTACATACATTACATTACTTATCCTGTACTGATCCTGAGTTACATCCTGTATTATACTCCAGAGCTGCACTCACTATTCTGCTGGTGTAGTCACTGTGTACATACATTACATTACTTATCCTGTACTGATCCTGAGTTACATCCTGTATTATATACTCCAGAACTACGCTCACTATTCTGCTGGTGCAGTCACTGTGTACATACATTACATTACTTATCCTGTACTGATCCTGAGTTACATCCTGTATTATATATTCAAGAGCTACACTCACTATTCTGCTGGTGCAGTCACTGTGTACATACATTACATTACTTATCCTGTACTGATCCTGAGTTACATCCTGTATTATATATTCAAGAGCTACACTCACTATTCTGCTGGTGCAGTCACTGTGTACATACATTACATTACTTATCCTGTATTATACTCCAGAGCTGCACTCACTATTCTGCTGGTACAGTCACTGTGTACATACATTACATTACTTATCCTGTACTGATCCTGAGTTATATCCTGTATTATACTCCAGAGCTGCACTCACTATTCTGCTGGTGCAGTCACTGTGTACATACATTACATTACTTATCCTGTACTGATCCTGAGATACATCCTGTATTATACTCCAGAGCTGCACTCACTATTCTGCTGGTACAGTCACTGTGTACATACATTACATTACTTATCCTGTACTGATCCTGAGTTATATCCTGTATTATACTCCAGAGCTGCGCTCACTATTCTGCTGGTGTAGTCACTGTATACATACATTACATTACTTATCCTGTACTGATCCTGAGTTACATCCTGTATTATACTCCAGAGCTGCGCTCACTATTCTGCTGGTACAGTCACTGTGTACATACATTACTTATCCTGTACTGATCCTGAGTTACATCCTGTATTATACTCCAGAGCTGCGCTCACTATTCTGCTGGTGCAGCCACTGTGTACATACATTACATTACTTATCCTGTACTGATCCTGAGTTATATCCTGTATTATACTCCAGAGCTGCGCTCACTATTCTACTGGTACAGTCACTGTGTACATACATTACTTATCCTGTACTGATCCTGAGTTACATCCTGTATTATACTCCAGAGCTGCGCTCACTATTCTGCTGGTGCAGCCACTGTGTACATACATTACATTACTTATCCTGTACTGATCCTGAGTTACATCCTGTATTATATACTCCAGAGCTGCGCTCACTATTCTGCTGGTGCAGTCACTGTGTACATACATTACATTACTTATCCTGTACTGATCCTGAGTTACATCCTGTATTATATACTCCAGAACTACGCTCACTATTCTGCTGGTGCAGTCACTGTGTACATACATTACTTATCCTGTACTGATCCTGAGTTACATCCTGTATTATACTCTAGAGCTGCACTCACTATTCTGCTGGTGCAGTCACTGTGTACATACATTACATTACTTATCCTGTACTGATCCTGAGTTACATCCTGTATTATATATTCAAAAGCTACACTCACTATTCTGCTGGTGCAGTCACTGTGTACATACATTACATTACTTATCCTGTACTGATCCTGAGTTACATCCTGTATTATACTCCAGAGCTGCGCTCACTATTCTGCTGGTGCAGTCACTGTGTACATACATTACATTACTTATCCTGTATTATACTCCAGAGCTGCACTCACTATTCTGCTGGTACAGTCACTGTGTACATACATTACATTACTTATCCTGTACTGATCCTGAGTTATATCCTGTATTATACTCCAGAGCTGCACTCACTATTCTGCTGGTGCAGTCACTGTGTACATACATTACATTACGTATCCTGTACTGATCCTGAGTTACATCCTGTATTATACTCCAGAGCTGCGCTCACTATTCTGCTGGTACAGTCACTGTGTACATACATTACATTACTTATCCTATACTGATCCTGAGTTACATCCTGTATTATACTCCAGAGCTGCGCTCACTATTCTGCTGGTGCAGTCACTGTGTACATACATTACATTACTTCTCCTGTACTGATCCTGAGTTACATCCTGTATTATACTCCAGAGCTGCACTCACTATTCTGCTGGTGTAGTCACTGTGTACATACAGTACATTACTTATCCTGTACTGATCCTGAGTTACATCCTGTATTATACTCCAGAGCTGCACTCACTATTCTGCTGGTGTAGTCACTGTGTACATACAGTACATTACTTATCCTGTACTGATCCTGAGTTACATCCTGTATTATACTCCAGAGCTGCGCTCACTATTCTGCTGGTACAGTCACTGTGTACATACATTACATTACTTATCCTGTACTGATCCTGAGTTACATCCTGTATTATATACTCCAGAGCTGCGCTCACTATTCTGCTGGTGCAGTCACTGTGTACATACATTACATTACTTATCCTGTACTGATCCTGAGTTACATCCTGTATTATACTCCAGAGCTGCGCTCACTATTCTGCTGGTACAGTCACTGTGTACATACATTACATTACTTATCCTGTACTGATCCTGAGTTACATCCTGTATTATATACTCCAGAGCTGCGCTCACTATTCTGCTGGTGCAGTCACTGTGTACATACATTACATTACTTATCCTGTACTGATCCTGAGTTACATCCTGTATTATACTCCAGAGCTGCACTCACTATTCTGCTGGTGCAGTCACTGTGTACATACATTACATTACTTATCCTGTATTATACTCCAGAGCTGCACTCACTAGTCTGCTGGTACAGTCACTGTATACATACATTACATTACTTATCCTGTACTGATCCTGAGTTACATCCTGTATTATACTCCAGAGCTGCGCTCACTATTCTGCTGGTACAGTCACTGTGTACATACATTACATTACTTATCCTGTACTGATCCTGAGTTACATCCTGTATTATACTCCAGAGCTGCACTCACTATTCTGCTGGTGCAGTCACTGTGTACATACATTACATTACTTATCCTGTACTGATCCTGAGTTACATCCTGTATTATACTCCAGAGCTGCACTCACTATTCTGCTGGTGCAGTCACTGTGTACATACATTACTTATCCTGTACTGATCCTGAGTTATATCCTGTATTATACTCCAGAGCTGCGCTCACTATTCTGCTGGTGCAGTCACTGTGTACATACATTACATTACTTATCCTGTACTGATCCTGAGTTACATCCTGTATTATACTCCAGAGCTGCGCTCACTATTCTGCTGGTACAGTCACTGTGTACATACATTACTTATCCTGTACTGATCCTGAGTTACATCCTGTATTATACTCCAGAGCTGCGCTCACTATTCTGCTGGTGCAGTCACTGTGTACATACATTACATTACTTATCCTGTACTGATCCTGAGTTACATCCTGTATTATACTCCAGAGCTGCACTCACTATTCTGCTGGTGTAGTCACTGTGTACATACATTACATTACTTATCCTGTACTGATCCTGAGTTACATCCTGTATTATATACTCCAGAACTACGCTCACTATTCTGCTGGTGCAGTCACTGTGTACATACATTACATTACTTATCCTGTACTGATCCTGAGTTACATCCTGTATTATATATTCAAGAGCTACACTCACTATTCTGCTGGTGCAGTCACTGTGTACATACATTACATTACTTATCCTGTACTGATCCTGAGTTACATCCTGTATTATATATTCAAGAGCTACACTCACTATTCTGCTGGTGCAGTCACTGTGTACATACATTACATTACTTATCCTGTATTATACTCCAGAGCTGCACTCACTATTCTGCTGGTACAGTCACTGTGTACATACATTACATTACTTATCCTGTACTGATCCTGAGTTATATCCTGTATTATACTCCAGAGCTGCACTCACTATTCTGCTGGTGCAGTCACTGTGTACATACATTACATTACTTATCCTGTACTGATCCTGAGATACATCCTGTATTATACTCCAGAGCTGCACTCACTATTCTGCTGGTACAGTCACTGTGTACATACATTACATTACTTATCCTGTACTGATCCTGAGTTATATCCTGTATTATACTCCAGAGCTGCGCTCACTATTCTGCTGGTGTAGTCACTGTATACATACATTACATTACTTATCCTGTACTGATCCTGAGTTACATCCTGTATTATACTCCAGAGCTGCGCTCACTATTCTGCTGGTACAGTCACTGTGTACATACATTACTTATCCTGTACTGATCCTGAGTTACATCCTGTATTATACTCCAGAGCTGCGCTCACTATTCTGCTGGTGCAGCCACTGTGTACATACATTACATTACTTATCCTGTACTGATCCTGAGTTACATCCTGTATTATACTCCAGAGCTGCGCTCACTATTCTGCTGGTGCAGTCACTGTGTACATACATTACATTACTTATCCTGTACTGATCCTGAGTTACATCCTGTATTATATACTCCAGAACTACGCTCACTATTCTGCTGGTGCAGTCACTGTGTACATACATTACTTATCCTGTACTGATCCTGAGTTACATCCTGTATTATACTCTAGAGCTGCACTCACTATTCTGCTGGTGCAGTCACTGTGTACATACATTACATTACTTATCCTGTACTGATCCTGAGTTACATCCTGTATTATATATTCAAAAGCTACACTCACTATTCTGCTGGTGCAGTCACTGTGTACATACATTACATTACTTATCCTGTACTGATCCTGAGTTACATCCTGTATTATACTCCAGAGCTGCGCTCACTATTCTGCTGGTGCAGTCACTGTGTACATACATTACATTACTTATCCTGTATTATACTCCAGAGCTGCACTCACTATTCTGCTGGTACAGTCACTGTGTACATACATTACATTACTTATCCTGTACTGATCCTGAGTTATATCCTGTATTATACTCCAGAGCTGCACTCACTATTCTGCTGGTGCAGTCACTGTGTACATACATTACATTACGTATCCTGTACTGATCCTGAGTTACATCCTGTATTATACTCCAGAGCTGCGCTCACTATTCTGCTGGTACAGTCACTGTGTACATACATTACATTACTTATCCTATACTGATCCTGAGTTACATCCTGTATTATACTCCAGAGCTGCGCTCACTATTCTGCTGGTGCAGTCACTGTGTACATACATTACATTACTTCTCCTGTACTGATCCTGAGTTACATCCTGTATTATACTCCAGAGCTGCACTCACTATTCTGTTGGTGCAGTCACTGTGTACATACATTACATTACTTATCCTGTACTGATCCTGAGTTACATCCTATATTATACTCCAGAGCTGCGCTCACTATTCTGCTGGTACAGTCACTGTGTACATACATTACATTACTTATCCTGTACTGATCCTGAGTTACATCCTGTATTATACTCCAGAGCTGCACTCACTATTCTGCTGGTGCAGTCACTGTGTACATACATTACATTACTTATCCTGTACTGATCCTGAGTTACATCCTGTATTATACTCCAGAGCTGCGCTCACTATTCTGCTGGTACAGTCACTGTGTACATACATTACTTATCCTGTACTGATCCTGAGTTACATCCTGTATTATACTCCAGAGCTGCGCTCACTATTCTGCTGGTGCAGTCACTGTGTACATACATTACATTACTTATCCTGTACTGATCCTGAGTTACATCCTGTATTATACTCCAGAGCTGCACTCACTATTCTGCTGGTACAGTCACTGTGTACATACATTACATTACTTATCCTGTACTGATCCTGAGTTATATCCTGTATTATACTCCAGAGCTGCACTCACTATTCTGCTGGTGCAGTCACTGTGTACATACATTACATTACTTATCCTGTACTGATCCTGAGTTACATCTTGTATTATACTCCAGAGCTGCACTCACTATTCTGCTGGTGCAGTCACTGTGTACATACATTACATTACTTATCCTGTACTGATCCTGAGTTACATCCTGTATTATACTCCAGAGCTGCACTCACTATTCTGCTGGTGCAGTCACTGTGTACATACATTACATTACTTATCCTGTACTGATCCTGAGTTACATCCTGTATTATACTCCAGAGCTGCGCTCACTATTCTGCTGGTGCAGTCACTGTGTACATACATTACTTATCCTGTACTGATCGTGAGTTACATCCTGTATTATACTCCAGAGCTGCACTCGCTATTCTGCTGGTGCAGTCACTGTGTTCATACATTACATTACTTATCCTGTACTGATCCTGAGTTACATCCTGTATTATACTCCAGAGCTGCACTCACTATTCTGCTGGTACAGTCACTGTGTACATACATTACATTACTTATCCTGTACTGATCCTGAGTTACATCCTGTATTATACTCCAGAGCTGCGCTCACTATTCTGCTGGTACAGTCACTGTGTACATACATTACATTACTTATCCTGTACTGATCCTGAGTTACATCCTGTATTATACTCCAGAGCTGCGCTCACTATTCTGCTGGTACAGTCACTGTGTACATACATTACATTAGTTATCCTGTACTGATCCTGAGTTACATCCTGTATTATACTCCAGAGCTGCACTCACTATTCTGCTGGTGCAGTCACTGTGTACATACATTACATTACTTATCCTGTACTGATCCTGAGTTATATCCTGTATTATACTCCAGAGCTGCGCTCACTATTCTGCTGGTTTAGTCACTGTGTACATACATTACATTACTTATCCTGTACTGATCCTGAGTTACATCCTGTATTATACTCCAGAGCTGCGCTCACTATTCTGCTGGTGCAGTCACTGTGTACATACATTACATTACTTATTCTGTATTATACTCCAGAGCTGCACTCACTATTCTGCTGGTACAGTCACTGTATACATACATTACATTACTTATCCTGTACTGATCCTGAGTTACATCCTGTATTATACTCCAGAGCTGCGCCCACTATTCTGCTGGTGCAGTCACTGTGTACATACATTACATTACTTATCCTGTACTGATCCTGAGTTACATCCTGTATTATACTGCAGAGCTGCACTCACTATTCTGCTGGTGCAGTCACTGTGTACATACATTACATTACTTATCCTGTACTGATCCTGAGTTACATCCTGTATTATATACTCCAGAACTGCGCTCACTATTCTGCTGGTGCAGTCACTGTGTACATACATTGCATTACTTATCCTGTACTGATCCTGAGTTACATCCTGTATTATACTCCAGAGCTGCACTCACTATTCTGCTGGTACAGTCACTGTATACATACATTACATTACTTATCCTGTACTGATCCTGAGTTACATCCTGTATTATACTCCAGAGCTGCACTCACTATTCTGCTGGTGCAGTCACTGTGTACATACATTACATTACTTATCCTGTACTGATCCTGAGTTATATCCTGTATTATACTCCAGAGCTGCGCTCACTATTCTGCTGGTGTAGTCACTGTGTACATACATTACATTACTTATCCTGTACTGATCCTGAGTTACATCCTGTATTATATACTCCAGAGCTGCACTCACTATTCTGCTGGTACAGTCACTTTGTACATACATTACATTACTTATCCTGTACTGATCCTGAGTTACATCCTGTATTATATACTCCAGAGCTGCACTCACTATTCTGGTGGTGCAGTCACTGTGTACATACATTACATTACTTATCCTGTACTGATCCTGAGTTACATCCTGTATTATATACTCCAGAGCTGAACTCACTATTCTGCTGGTGCAGTCACTGTGTACATACATTACATTACTTATCCTGTACTGATCCTGAGTTACATCCTGTATTATACCCCAGAGCTGCACTCACTATTCTGCTGGTACAGTCACTGTGTACATACATTACTTATCCTGTACTGATCCTGAGTTACATCCTGTATTATACTCCAGAGCTGCGCTCACTATTCTGCTGGTACAGTCACTGTGTACATGCATTACATTACTTATCCTGTACTGATCCTGAGTTACATCCTGTATTATACTCCAGAGCTGCGCTCACTATTCTGCTGGTACAGTCACTGTGTACATACATTACATTACTTATCCTGTACTGATACTTAGTTACATCCTGTATTATACTCCAGAGCTGCGCTCACTATTCTGCTGGTACAGTCACTGTGTACATACATTACATTACTTATCCTGTACTGATCCTGAGTTACATCCTGTATTATACTCCAGAGCTGCACTCACTATTCTGCTGGTACAGTCACTGTGTACATACATTACATTACTTATCCTGTACTGATCCTGAGTTACATCCTGCATTATACTCCAGAGCTGCACTCACTATTCTGCTGGTGCAGTCACTGTGTACATACATTACATTACTTATCCTGTACTGATCCTGAGTTACAGCCTGTATTATACTCCAGAGCTGCGCTCACTATTCTGCTGGTGCAGTCACTGTGTACATACATTACATTACTTATCCTGTACTGATCCTGAGTTACATCCTGTATTATACTCCAGAGCTGCGCTCACTATTCTGCTGGTGCAGTCACTGTGTATATACATTACATTACTTATCCTGTACTGATCCTGAGTTACATCCTGTATTATACTCCAGAGCTGCGCTCACTATTCTGCTGGTGCAGTCACTGTGTACATACATTACATTACTTATCCTGTACTGATCCTGAGTTACATCCTGTATTATACTCCAGAGCTGCGCTCACTATTCTGCTGGTGTAGTCACTGTGTACATACATTACTTATCCTGTACTGATCCTGAGTTACATCCTGTATTATACTCCAGAGCTGCTATCACTATTCTGCTGGTACAGTCACTGTGTATATACATTACATTACTTATCCTGTACTGATCCTGAGTTACATCCTGTATTATACTCCAGAGCTGCGCTCACTATTCTGCTGGTGCAGTCACTGTGTACATACATTACATTACTTATCCTGTACTGATCCTGAGTTACATCCTGTATTATACTCCAGAGCTGCGCTCACTATTCTGCTGGTGTAGTCACTGTGTACATACATTACTTATCCTGTACTGATCCTGAGTTACATCCTGTATTATACTCCAGAGCTGCGCTCACTATTCTGCTGGTACAGTCACTGTGTACATACATTACATTACTTATCCTGTACTGATCCTGAGTTATATCCTGTATTATACTCCAGAGCTGTGCTCACTATTCTGCTGGTGCAGTCACTGTGTACATACATTACATTACTTATCCTGTACTGATCCTGAGTTACATCCTGTATTATACTCCAGAGCTGCACTCACTATTCTGCTGGTGCAGTCACTGTGTACATACATTACATTACTTATCCTGTACTGATCCTGAGTTACATCCTGTATTATACTCCAGAGCTGCGCTCACTATTCTGCTGGTGCAGTCACTGTGTACATACATTACATTACTTATCCTGTACTGATCCTGAGTTACATCCTGTACAGTATTATACTCCAGAGCTGCACTCACTATTCTGCTGATGTGTATACATATTACATGACTTTCAATAAGTCAATACTCTGAAAAAAAATCCCTTTAAGTGGGGTGAGGAGGGCGGTTACTCATGAAGGATCCTTACACTTCAGTGAGTGATGAGTCACTATTCCCTTCCAGATTCTTTATGTAAGTTTTGTCAGTGACCACTTGTTAGTCACAAGGACCGTATAGCGAGCCCTCGAGAGAGATTCATTTCGTCAATGAGCACTTGAGGTAGGCTCCTAACCTCTACATGACAAACTTTTGACAGCAAGATGCTTGGAAGAAGTTAATCAAGTCCGCTGAAGACATACTCAGCCACTTTCAATTTCAAGGCTTTTTCATGTCCGTGCCAGGCCCTCCTCGCAGAGCATTACGCCAATCTACCGCTAATGAAGAAATGTTTGATCAGCGAGGTTAGCGCATTCTGGTCTGTTTGTGCTTCATTCCGACAAAACATCGTGTTCTCCTGGAAGCTTCGCTGCTCTGTACCCCCCCTACCCGTATAATCAGAATAGGGGTCTCTATGGTAACCAGGCGCTTCACTCTTAAATTTAATTGGACTTAGTCTTTAATGTCTATAACCTGCTCTGTCTGTAGGATTGTTTACAAGGGAAAGAAAAATCTGCATTCTTCTATGGCATAAATAAAAAGGATGAAAGTGTAAAAGTGTACAGCGGGCCCTTCGCACAAGAAGGAGGCAGCCATTTTGTGGAACAGAACCTTACACTAGTGCAACGTCCCAGGGCTAGAAGTGTGGAGATGGTGCAGGGGAGGAGGTCTACAATGGCAGCTATTTACTTCTTCTTGGCGTCAAATCCTCTTATAGGTGCTGGGGCGGTATAGTATTGAGGGGGTAGAGGGTTCCTCCGAGGAGCAACGTCCCGGGGCTTGCAGTGTGAAAATGGAACAGGGAAGGAGGCCTATGATGGCAACTATTCACTTCTTCTTGGGCCAGATCCTCTTACAGGTCCTGGGGCAGAATAGTACTGAAGAGGCTGCACTTGGGTAGAGGGTTCCCCTGGGGCAATATCGCCGGGCTAGCAGTGTGAAGATGGAACAGAGCAAGAGGCCTAAGATGGCAACTATTCACTCTTTCTCATGTCACAGTGACTTTGGGGACAAATCCTCTTACAGGCCTTAGGCCAGCATAATTAATATGAAAGCAGTAGCCACACTTTTGGGTACGCTACAGACAAGGAGGGAAGTGGCATCTGCTCTCACTCCCTTCTCTAATCCTCAGGCCCTCTATCTTTCTGGAGCAGGAGTCGACAACCCCTGGCACACGTGCCAAGAGCGGCACGCGAGGCATATTTCCCTGGCACGGCGACCCGAGTCCTCACCCAGCAGTTTCGATTGGACCAAACATGGCCGAAACGAAACTGCTGTTATTATACTCGGGGGTCTCTTCAGAGCTATGGGACATAATATTGTGTGCAGGGGCCACTATGGGACATAATATGGTGTGCAGGGGCCACTATTGGACATAATACCGTGTGCAGTGGCCACTGTGGGACATAATATGGTGTGCAGGGGCTGCTATAGGACATAATACGGTGTGCAGGGGCCGCTATGGGACATAATACGGTGTGCAGGGGCCGCTATGGGACATAATACGGTGTGCAGGGGCTGCTATGGGGCATAATACGGTGCAGGGGCCGCTATGGAACATAATACGGTGTGCAGGGGCCGCTATGGGACATAATATGGTGTGCAGGGGCCGCTATGGGACAGAATACAGTGCAGGGGCCGCTATGGGACAGAATACGGTGTGCAGGGGCTGCTATGGGACATATTACGGTGTGCAGGGGCTACTATAGGACATAATACGGTGTGCAGGGGCCGCACCATGTGAATGCAGATTTACATCAAGCTAAAAGTTCCAGTGGCCTAAGAATATAGCTGTATCCAGATACATAGTGTGTTTCCACCATAAGGCTGCTGCCATATGGTGCTCCTGGACACATTTACCACTAATTGGCGGCTGCACATGGACTTTCATTGCTTCTAATTGGAAAGTACAGGCGCACCACAGGAAATAGCAGTAAACGCATGCGTCCTAAAGCATCTGGTGGCAGCACTTCTGTATTATGGTTTGTGGTATATAACTTTAGTTTAGGGGTCATCAGACTTACAATTATTGACCGGCACTCCAAGTACCTCATCATTGATTTTTTAATTAAAATCGGCACGCCGAACAAAAAAGGTTGCCTACCCCTGTTCTGGAGCAATCCCTGGGTTTTGATCCTCTCTATTTCAACCACTATTGGGGAAATGCGGAGCAGGTTACCTCACTAATACAGCAGTGGAGATGTTCTGTTACACAAACAGGTTTCATCTGCAAGCTATGGGGTCCAATGATGTGGAAATGCCTGCTGTGGCCTAACTACCACTAACTAAACCTAGATAGTGGAAGGAGCTCTCTCACACTACAGCTAACTCATAGTTGCTGAGAACAGTGGGGGTGCTGTGAACATTTTTTGGTGAGGGCTATAGGTATGGTCATGCACCTTCTGGACATTGCCCCCTATTTACATGGCAATGTCCCTTTCTTGTGATGTGGGCAAAAAAACATTTACTGGCCATGCCCCTTTTGTACACATAAAGTGCCAGAAGTCACATGTAAAATAACAGCCCAGGAGATTTGCCAGATCTTACAGGAGGTCACATCTTTTTTCAGAAGCCTCCAGGACATTCTGGGAGAGATGGTAAGTACGAGCTAACTGGTCACTGAACTACTGTCACAGGCTCATACTGGCTAAATGCCAAGTATACTAACGCCGCGCACCTCCTAGAAATATCAGAGGAGAAGCCACATACATCCATGTACATATCAGTATAGGCATGGCTGACATCTGGGCATTTACACTATAGCATGTGATCTATCAGGACATGTACACTATAGCGTGTGATCTATCAGGACATGTACACTATAGCGTGTGATCTATCAGGACATGTACACTATAGCGTGTGATCTATCAGGACATGTACACTATAACATGTGTTCTATCAGGACATGTACACTATAGCGTGTGATCTATCAGGACTTGTACAAAATAACATGTGATCTATCATGACATGCACACTATAGCGTGTGATCTATCAGAACATGTACACTATAGCGTATGATCTATCAGGACATGTACACTATAGCGTGTGATCTATCAGGACATGTACACTATAACATGTGATCTATCAGGACATGTACACTATAACATGTGATCTATCAGGACATGTAAACTATAGCGTGTGATCTATCAGGACATGTACACTATAACATGTGATCTATCAGGACATGTACACTATAGCGTATGATCTATCAGGACATGTACACTATAGCGTGTGATCTATCAGTACATGTACAGAATAACATGTGATCTATCAGGACATGTACACTATAGCGTATGATCTATCAGGACATGTACACGATAACATGTGATCTATCAGGACATGTACACTATAGTGTGTGATCTATCAGGACATGTACACTATAGCGTGCGATCTATCAGGACATGTACACTATAGCGTGTGATCTATCAGGACATGTACACTATAGCGTGTGATCTATCAGGACATGTACACTATAGCGTATGATCTATCAGGACATGTACACTATAACATGTGATCTATCAGGACATGTACACTATAGCGTATGATCTATCAGGACATGTACACTATAGCGTGCGATCTATCAGGACATGTACACTATAGCGTATGATCTATCAGGACATGTACACTATAGCGTATGATCTATCAGGACATGTACACTATAACATGTGATCTATCAGGACATGTACACTATAGCGTGTGATCTATCAGGACATGTACACTATAGCGTGTGATCTATCAGGACATGTACACTATAGCGTGTGATCTATCAGGACATGTACACTATAGCGTGTGATCTATCAGGACATGTACACTATAGCGTGTGATCTATCAGGACATGTACACTATAGCGTGTGATCTATCAGGACATGTACACTATAGCGTGTGATCTATCAGGACATGTACACTATAGCGTATGATCTATCAGGACATGTACACTATAACATGTGATCTATCAGGACATGTACACTATAGTGTGTGATCTATCAGGACATGTACAGAATAACATGTGATCTATCAGGACATGTACACTATAACATGTGATCTATCAGGACATGTACACTATAGCGTGTGATCTTTCAGGACATGTACACTATAGCGTGTGATCTATCAGGACATGTACACTATAACATGTGATCTATCAGGACATGTACACTATAGCGTATGATCTATCAGGACATGTACACTATAGCGTGTGATCTATCAGGACATGTACACTATAGCGCAAGATCTATCAGGACATGTACACTATAGCGTATGATCTATCAGGACATGTACACTATAACATGTGATCTATCAGGACATGTACACTATAGCGTATGATCTATCAGGACATGTACACTATAACATGTGTTCTATCAGGACATGTACACTATAGTGTGTGATCTATCAGTACATGTACAGAATAACATGTGATCTATCAGGACATGTACACTATAGCGTGTGATCTATCAGTACATGTACACTATAGCGTGTGATCTATCAGTACATGTACAGAATAACATGTGATCTATCAGGACATGTACACTATAGCGTGTGATCTATCAGGACATGTACACTATAGCGTGTGATCTATCAGGACATGTACACTATAACATGTGATCTATCAGGACATGTACACTATAACATGTGATCTATCAGGACATGTACACTATAGCGTATGATCTATCAGATCATGTACACTATAGCGTGTGATCTATCAGGACATGTACACTATAGCGTAAGATCTATCAGGACATGTACACTATAGCGTATGATCTATCAGGACATGTACACTATAACATGTGATCTATCAGGACATGTACACTATAGCGTATGATCTATCAGGACATGTACACTATAACATGTGTTCTATCAGGACATGTACACTATAGCGTGTGATCTATCAGTACATGTACAGAATAACATGTGATCTATCAGGACATGTACACTATAGCGTGTGATCTATCAGTACATGTACACTATAGCGTGTGATCTATCAGTACATGTGCAGAATAACATGTGATCTATCAGGACATGTACACTATAGCATATGATCTATCAGGACATGTACACTATAGCGTGTGATCTATCAGGACATGTACACTATAGCGTATGATCTATCAGGACATGTACACTATAGCGTAAGATCTATCAGGACATGTACACTATAGCGTGTGATCTATCAGGACATGTACACTATAGCGTGTGATCTATCAGGACATGTACACTATAGCGTGTGATCTATCAGGACATGTACACTATAGCGTGTGATCTATCAGTACATGTACAGAATAACATGTGATCTATCAGGACATGTACACTATAGCATATGATCTATCAGGACATGTACACTATAGCGTGTGATCTATCAGGACATGTACACTATAGCGTATGATCTATCAGAACATGTACACTATAGCGTGTGATCTATCAGGACATGTACACTATAGCGTATGATCTATCAGGACATGTACACTATAGCGTAAGATCTATCAGGACATGTACACTATAGCGTGTGATCTATCAGGACATGTACACTATAGCGTGTGATCTATCAGGACATGTACACTATAGCGTGTGATCTATCAGGACATGTACACTATAACATGTGATCTATCAGGACATGTACACTATAGCGTGTGATCTATAAGGATATGTACACTATAGCGTGCGATCTATCAGGACATGTACACTATAGCGTGTGATCTATCAGGACATGTACACTATAGCGTGCGATCTATCAGGACATGTACACTATAGCGTATGATCTATCAGGACATGTACACTATAACATGTGATCTATCAGGACATGTACACTATAGCGTATGATCTATCAGGACATGTACACTATAGCGTGCGATCTATCAGGACATGTACACTATAGCGTATGATCTATCAGGACATGTACACTATAGCGTACGATCTATCAGGACATGTACACTATAACATGTGATCTATCAGGACATGTACACTATAGCGTAAGATCTATCAGGACATGTACACTATAGCGTGTGATCTATCAGGACATGTACACTATAGCGTGTGATCTATCAGGACATGTACACTATAGCATGTGATCTATCAGGACATGTACACTATAGCGTGTGATCTATCAGGACATGTACACTATAGCGTGTGATCTATCAGGACATGTACACTATAGCGTGTGATCTATCAGGACATGTACACTATAGCGTATGATCTATCAGGACATGTACACTATAACATGTGATCTATCAGGACATGTACACTATAGTGTGTGATCTATCAGGACATGTACAGAATAACATGTGATCTATCAGGACATGTACACTATAACATGTGATCTATCAGGACATGTACACTATAGCGTGTGATCTATCAGGACATGTACACTATAGCGTGTGATCTATCAGGACATGTACACTATAACATGTGATCTATCAGGACATGTACACTATAACATGTGATCTATCAGGACATGTACACTATAGCGTATGATCTATCAGGACATGTACACTATAGCGTGTGATCTATCAGGACATGTACACTATAGCGTAAGATCTATCAGGACATGTACACTATAGCGTATGATCTATCAGGACATGTACACTATAACATGTGATCTATCAGGACATGTACACTATAGCGTATGATCTATCAGGACATGTACACTATAGCGTGCGATCTATCAGGACATGTACACTATAGCGTATGATCTATCAGGACATGTACACTATAGCGTATGATCTATCAGGACATGTACACTATAACATGTGATCTATCAGGACATGTACACTATAGCGTAAGATCTATCAGGACATGTACACTATAGCGTGTGATCTATCAGGACATGTACACTATAGCGTGTGATCTATCAGGACATGTACACTATAGCGTGTGATCTATCAGGACATGTACACTATAGCGTGTGATCTATCAGGACATGTACACTATAGCGTGTGATCTATCAGGACATGTACACTATAGCGTGTGATCTATCAGGACATGTACACTATAGCGTATGATCTATCAGGACATGTACACTATAACATGTGATCTATCAGGACATGTACACTATAGTGTGTGATCTATCAGGACATGTACAGAATAACATGTGATCTATCAGGACATGTACACTATAACATGTGATCTATCAGGACATGTACACTATAGCGTGTGATCTATCAGGACATGTACACTATAGCGTGTGATCTATCAGGACATGTACACTATAACATGTGATCTATCAGGACATGTACACTATAACATGTGATCTATCAGGACATGTACACTATAGCGTATGATCTATCAGGACATGTACACTATAGCGTGTGATCTATCAGGACATGTACACTATAGCGTAAGATCTATCAGGACATGTACACTATAGCGTATGATCTATCAGGACATGTACACTATAACATGTGATCTATCAGGACATGTACACTATAGCGTATGATCTATCAGGACATGTACACTATAACATGTGTTCTATCAGGACATGTACACTATAGCGTGTGATCTATCAGTACATGTACAGAATAACATGTGATCTATCAGGACATGTACACTAAAGCGTGTGCTCTATCAGTACATGTACACTATAGCGTGTGATCTATCAGTACATGTACAGAATAACATGTGATCTATCAGGACATGTACACTATAGCATATGATCTATCAGGACATGTACACTATAGCGTGTGATCTATCAGGACATGTACACTATAGCGTATGATCTATCAGGACATGTGCACTATAGCGTGTGATCTATCAGGACATGTACACTATAGCGTGTGATCTATCAGGACATGTACACTATAGCGTATGATCTATCAGGACATGTACACTATAGCGTAAGATCTATCAGGACATGTACACTATAGCGTGTGATCTATCAGGACATGTACACTATAGCGTGTGATCTATCAGGACATGTACACTATAGCGTGTGATCTATCAGGACATGTACACTATAGCGTGTGATCTATCAGTACATGTACAGAATAACATGTGATCTATCAGGACATGTACACTATAGCATATGATCTATCAGGGAATGTACACTATAGCGTGTGATCTATCAGGACATGTACACTATAGCGTATGATCTATCAGGACATGTACACTATAGCGTGTGATCTATCAGGACATGTACACTATAGCGTATGATCTATCAGGACATGTACACTATAGCGTAAGATCTATCAGGACATGTACACTATAGCGTGTGATCTATCAGGACATGTACACTATAGCGTGTGATCTATCAGGACATGTACACTATAGCGTGTGATCTATCAGGACATGTACACTATAGCGTGTGATCTATCAGGACATGTACACTATAGCATGTGATCTATCAGGACATGTACACTATAGCGTGTGATCTATCAGGACATGTACACTATAGCGTGATCTATCAGGACATGTACACTATAACATGTGATCTATCAGGACATGTACACTATAACATGTGATCTATCAGGACATGTACACTTTAACATGTGATCTATCAGGACATGTACACTATAACATGTGATCTATCAGGACATGTACACTATAGTGTGTGATCTATCAGGACATGTACACTATAGTGTGTGATCTATCAGGACATGTACACTATAGCGTGCGATCTATCAGGACATGTACACTATAGTGTGTGATCTATCAGGACATGTACACTATAACATGTGATCTATCAGGACATGTACACTATAGCGTGTGATCTATCAGGACATGTACACTATAGCGTATGATCTATCAGGACATGTACACTATAACATGTGATCTATCAGGACATGTACACTATAGCGTATGATCTATCAGGACATGTACACTATAGCGTGCGATCTATCAGGACATGTACACTATAGCGTATGATCTATCAGGACATGTACACTATAGCGTATGATCTATCAGGACATGTGACTATAACATGTGATCTATCAGGACATGTACACTATAGCGTAAGATCTATCAGGACATGTACACTATAGCGTGTGATCTATCAGGACATGTACACTATAGCGTGTGATCTATCAGAACATGTACACTATAGCGTGTGATCTATCAGGACATGTACACTATAGCGTGTGATCTATCAGGACATGTACACTATAGCGTGTGATCTATCAGGACATGTACACTATAGCGTGTGATCTATCAGGACATGTACACTATAGCGTATGATCTATCAGGACATGTACACTATAACATGTGATCTATCAGGACATGTACACTATAGTGTGTGATCTATCAGGACATGTACAGAATAACATGTGATCTATCAGGACATGTACACTATAACATGTGATCTATCAGGACATGTACACTATAGCGTGTGATCTATCAGGACATGTACACTATAGCGTGTGATCTATCAGGACATGTACACTATAACATGTGATCTATCAGGACATGTACACTATAGCGTATGATCTATCAGGACATGTACACTATAGCGTGTGATCTATCAGGACATGTACACTATAGCGTATGATCTATCAGGACATGTACACTATAACATGTGATCTATCAGGACATGTACACTATAGCGTATGATCTATCAGGACATGTACACTATAACATGTGTTCTATCAGGACATGTACACTATAGCGTGTGATCTATCAGTACATGTACAGAATAACATGTGACCTATCAGGACATGTACACTATAGCGTGTGATCTATCAGTACATGTACACTATAGCGTGTGATCTATCAGTACATGTACAGAATAACATGTGATCTATCAGGACATGTACACTATAGCGTGTGATCTATCAGGACATGTACACTATAGCGTGTGATCTATCAGGACATGTACACTATAACATGTGATCTATCAGGACATGTACACTATAACATGTGATCTATCAGGACATGTACACTATAGCGTATGATCTATCAGGACATGTACACTATAGCGTGTGATCTATCAGGACATGTACAATATAGCGTAAGATCTATCAGGACATGTACACTATAGCGTATGATCTATCAGGACATGTACACTATAACATGTGATCTATCAGGACATGTACACTATAGCGTATGATCTATCAGGACATGTACACTATAACATGTGTTCTATCAGGACATGTACACTATAGCGTGTGATCTATCAGTACATGTACAGAATAACATGTGATCTATCAGGACATGTACACTATAGCGTGTGATCTATCAGTACATGTACACTATAGCGTGTGATCTATCAGTACATGTACAGAATAACATGTGATCTATCAGGACATGTACACTATAGCATATGATCTATCAGGACATGTACACTATAGCGTGTGATCTATCAGGACATGTACACTATAGCGTATGATCTATCAGGAAATGTACACTATAGCGTAAGATCTATCAGGACATGTACACTATAGCGTGTGATCTATCAGGACATGTACACTATACCGTGTGATCTATCAGGACATGTACACTATAGCGTGTGATCTATCAGGACATGTACACTATAGCGTGTGATCTATCAGTACATGTACAGAATAACATGTGATCTATCAGGACATGTACACTATAGCATATGATCTATCAGGACATGTACACTATAGCGTGTGATCTATCAGGACATGTACACTATAGCGTATGATCTATCAGGACATGTACACTATAGCGTGTGATCTATCAGGACATGTACACTATAGCGTATGATCTATCAGGACATGTACACTATAGCGTAAGATCTATCAGGACATGTACACTATAGCGTGTGATCTATCAGGACATGTACACTATAGCGTGTGATCTATCAGGACATGTACACTATAGCGTGTGATCTATCAGGACATGTACACTATAACATGTGATCTATCAGGACATGTACACTATAGTGTGTGATCTATCAGGACATGTACACTATAGCGTGCGATCTATCAGGACATGTACACTATAGCGTGTGATCTATCAGGACATGTACACTATAGCGTGTGATCTATCAGGACATGTACACTATAGCGTATGATCTATCAGGACATGTACACTATAACATGTGATCTATCAGGACATGTACACTATAGCGTATGATCTATCAGGACATGTACACTATAGCGTGCGATCTATCAGGACATGTACACTATAGCGTATGATCTATCAGGACATGTACACTATAGCGTATGATCTATCAGGACATGTACACTATAACATGTGATCTATCAGGACATGTACACTATAGCGTAAGATCTATCAGGACATGTACACTATAGCGTGTGATCTATCAGGACATGTACACTATAGCGTGTGATCTATCAGGACATGTACACTATAGCGTGTGATCTATCAGGACATGTACACTATAGCGTGTGATCTATCAGGACATGTACACTATAGCGTGTGATCTATCAGGACATGTACACTATAGCGTGTGATCTATCAGGACATGTACACTATAGCGTATGATCTATCAGGACATGTACACTATAACATGTGATCTATCAGGACATGTACACTATAGTGTGTGATCTATCAGGACATGTACAGAATAACATGTGATCTATCAGGACATGTACACTATAACATGTGATCTATCAGGACATGTACACTATAGCGTGTGATCTATCAGGACATGTACACTATAACATGTGATCTATCAGGACATGTACACTATAACATGTGATCTATCAGGACATGTACACTATAGCGTATGATCTATCAGGACATGTACACTATAGCGTGTGATCTATCAGGACATGTACACTATAGCGTAAGATCTATCAGGACATGTACACTATAGCGTATGATCTATCAGGACATGTACACTATAACATGTGATCTATCAGGACATGTACACTATAGCGTATGATCTATCAGGACATGTACACTATAACATGTGTTCTATCAGGACATGTACACTATAGCGTGTGATCTATCAGTACATGTACAGAATAACATGTGATCTATCAGGACATGTACACTATAGCGTGTGATCTATCAGTACATGTACACTATAGCGTGTGATCTATCAGTACATGTACAGAATAACATGTGATCTATCAGGACATGTACACTATAGCATATGATCTATCAGGACATGTACACTATAGCGTGTGATCTATCAGGACATGTACACTATAGCGTATGATCTATCAGGACATGTGCACTATAGCGTGTGATCTATCAGGACATGTACACTATAGCGTGTGATCTATCAGGACATGTACACTATAGCGTGTGATCTATCAGGACATGTACACTATAGCGTGTGATCTATCAGGACATGTACACTATAGCGTGTGATCTATCAGGACATGTACACTATAGCGTGTGATCTATCAGGACATGTACACTATAGCGTATGATCTATCAGGACATGTACACTATAACATGTGATCTATCAGGACATGTACACTATAGTGTGTGATCTATCAGGACATGTACAGAATAACATGTGATCTATCAGGACATGTACACTATAACATGTGATCTATCAGGACATGTACACTATAGCGTGTGATCTATCAGGACATGTACACTATAACATGTGATCTATCAGGACATGTACACTATAACATGTGATCTATCAGGACATGTACACTATAGCGTATGATCTATCAGGACATGTACACTATAGCGTGTGATCTATCAGGACATGTACACTATAGCGTAAGATCTATCAGGACATGTACACTATAGCGTATGATCTATCAGGACATGTACACTATAACATGTGATCTATCAGGACATGTACACTATAGCGTATGATCTATCAGGACATGTACACGATAACATGTGATCTATCAGGACATGTACACTATAGTGTGTGATCTATCAGGACATGTACACTATAGTGTGTGATCTATCAGGACATGTACACTATAGCGTGCGATCTATCAGGACATGTACACTATAGTGTGTGATCTATCAGGACATGTACACTATAACATGTGATCTATCAGGACATGTACACTATAGCGTATGATCTATCAGGACATGTACACTATAGCGTGTGATCTATCAGGACATGTACACTATAGCGTATGATCTATCAGGACATGTACACTATAACATGTGATCTATCAGGACATGTACACTATAGCGTATGATCTATCAGGACATGTACACTATAACATGTGTTCTATCAGGACATGTACACTATAGCGTGTGATCTATCAGTACATGTACAGAATAACATGTGACCTATCAGGACATGTACACTATAGCGTGTGATCTATCAGTACATGTACACTATAGCGTGTGATCTATCAGTACATGTACAGAATAACATGTGATCTATCAGGACATGTACACTATAGCGTGTGATCTATCAGGACATGTACACTATAGCGTGTGATCTATCAGGACATGTACACTATAACATGTGATCTATCAGGACATGTACACTATAACATGTGATCTATCAGGACATGTACACTATAGCGTATGATCTATCAGGACATGTACACTATAGCGTGTGATCTATCAGGACATGTACAATATAGCGTAAGATCTATCAGGACATGTACACTATAGCGTATGATCTATCAGGACATGTACACTATAACATGTGATCTATCAGGACATGTACACTATAGCGTATGATCTATCAGGACATGTACACTATAACATGTGTTCTATCAGGACATGTACACTATAGCGTGTGATCTATCAGTACATGTACAGAATAACATGTGATCTATCAGGACATGTACACTATAGCGTGTGATCTATCAGTACATGTACACTATAGCGTGTGATCTATCAGTACATGTACAGAATAACATGTGATCTATCAGGACATGTACACTATAGCATATGATCTATCAGGACATGTACACTATAGTGTGTGATCTATCAGGACATGTACACTATAGCGTATGATCTATCAGGAAATGTACACTATAGCGTAAGATCTATCAGGACATGTACACTATAGCGTGTGATCTATCAGGACATGTACACTATAGCGTGTGATCTATCAGGACATGTACACT
Organism: Leptodactylus fallax; assembly: GCA_947044405.1. NCBI lineage: Eukaryota > Metazoa > Chordata > Amphibia > Anura > Leptodactylidae > Leptodactylus > Leptodactylus fallax. Next base: position 2,850,644 of record CAMRHE010000271.1, read on the forward strand.
ATAGCGTGTGATCTATCAGGACATGTACACTATAGCGTGTGATCTATCAGTACATGTACAGAATAACATGTGATCTATCAGGACATGTACACTATAGCATATGATCTATCAGGACATGTACACTATAGCGTGTGATCTATCAGGACATGTACACTATAGCGTATGATCTATCAGGACATGTACACTATAGCGTGTGATCTATCAGGACATGTACACTATAGCGTATGATCTATCAGGACATGTACACTATAGCGTAAGATCTATCAGGACATGTACACTATAGCGTGTGATCTATCAGGACATGTACACTATAGCGTGTGATCTATCAGGACATGTACACTATAGCGTGTGATCTATCAGGACATGTACACTATAACATGTGATCTATCAGGACATGTACACTATAGTGTGTGATCTATCAGGACATGTACACTATAGCGTGCGATCTATCAGGACATGTACACTATAGCGTGTGATCTATCAGGACATGTACACTATAGCGTGTGATCTATCAGGACATGTACACTATAGCGTATGATCTATCAGGACATGTACACTATAACATGTGATCTATCAGGACATGTACACTATAGCGTATGATCTATCAGGACATGTACACTATAGCGTGCGATCTATCAGGACATGTACACTATAGCGTATGATCTATCAGGACATGTACACTATAGCGTATGATCTATCAGGACATGTACACTATAACATGTGATCTATCAGGACATGTACACTATAGCGTAAGATCTATCAGGACATGTACACTATAGCGTGTGATCTATCAGGACATGTACACTATAGCGTGTGATCTATCAGGACATGTACACTATAGCGTGTGATCTATCAGGACATGTACACTATAGCGTGTGATCTATCAGGACATGTACACTATAGCGTGTGATCTATCAGGACATGTACACTATAGCGTGTGATCTATCAGGACATGTACACTATAGCGTATGATCTATCAGGACATGTACACTATAACATGTGATCTATCAGGACATGTACACTATAGTGTGTGATCTATCAGGACATGTACAGAATAACATGTGATCTATCAGGACATGTACACTATAACATGTGATCTATCAGGACATGTACACTATAGCGTGTGATCTATCAGGACATGTACACTATAACATGTGATCTATCAGGACATGTACACTATAACATGTGATCTATCAGGACATGTACACTATAGCGTATGATCTATCAGGACATGTACACTATAGCGTGTGATCTATCAGGACATGTACACTATAGCGTAAGATCTATCAGGACATGTACACTATAGCGTATGATCTATCAGGACATGTACACTATAACATGTGATCTATCAGGACATGTACACTATAGCGTATGATCTATCAGGACATGTACACTATAACATGTGTTCTATCAGGACATGTACACTATAGCGTGTGATCTATCAGTACATGTACAGAATAACATGTGATCTATCAGGACATGTACACTATAGCGTGTGATCTATCAGTACATGTACACTATAGCGTGTGATCTATCAGTACATGTACAGAATAACATGTGATCTATCAGGACATGTACACTATAGCATATGATCTATCAGGACATGTACACTATAGCGTGTGATCTATCAGGACATGTACACTATAGCGTATGATCTATCAGGACATGTGCACTATAGCGTGTGATCTATCAGGACATGTACACTATAGCGTGTGATCTATCAGGACATGTACACTATAGCGTATGATCTATCAGGACATGTACACTATAGCGTAAGATCTATCAGGACATGTACACTATAGCGTGTGATCTATCAGGACATGTACACTATAGCGTGTGATCTATCAGGACATGAACACTATAGCGTGTGATCTATCAGGACATGTACACTATAGCGTGTGATCTATCAGTACATGTACAGAATAACATGTGATCTATCAGGACATGTACACTATAGCGTATGATCTATCAGGACATGTACACTATAGCGTGTGATCTATCAGGACATGTACACTATAGCGTATGATCTATCAGGACATGTACACTATAGCATAAGATCTATCAGGACATGTACACTATAACATGTGATCTATCAGGACATGTACACTATAACATGTGATCTATCAGGACATGTACACTATAGCGTATGATCTATCAGGACATGTACACTATAGCGTGTGATCTATCAGGACATGTACACTATAGCGTAAGATCTATCAGGACATGTACACTATAGCGTATGATCTATCAGGACATGTACACTATAACATGTGATCTATCAGGACATGTACACTATAGCGTATGATCTATCAGGACATGTACACTATAACATGTGTTCTATCAGGACATGTACACTATAGCGTGTGATCTATCAGTACATGTACAGAATAACATGTGATCTATCAGGACATGTACACTATAGCGTATGATCTATCAGGACATGTACACTATAGCGTGTGATCTATCAGGACATGTACACTATAGCGTATGATCTATCAGGACATGTACACTATAGCGTAAGATCTATCAGGACATGTACACTATAGCATGTGATCTATCAGGACATGTACACTATAGCGTGTGATCTATCAGGACATGTACACTATAGCGTGTGATCTATCAGGACATGTACACTATAGCGTGTGATCTATCAGGACATGTACACTATAGCGTGTGATCTATCAGGACATGTACACTATAGCATGTGATCTATCAGGACATGTACACTATAGCGTGTGATCTATCAGGACATGTACACTATAGCGTGTGATCTATCAGGACATGTACACTATAACATGTGATCTATCAGGACATGTACACTATAACATGTGATCTATCAGGACATGTACACTATAACATGTGATCTATCAGGACATGTACACTATAACATGTGATCTATCAGGACATGTACACTATAGTGTGTGATCTATCAGGACATGTACACTATAGTGTGTGATCTATCAGGACATGTACACTATAGCGTGCGATCTATCAGGACATGTACACTATAGTGTGTGATCTATCAGGACATGTACACTATAACATGTGATCTATCAGGACATGTACACTATAGCGTGTGATCTATCAGGACATGTACACTATAGTGTGTGATCTATCAGGACATGTACACTATAGTGTGTGATCTATCAGGACATGTACACTATAGCGTGCGATCTATCAGGACATGTACACTATAGTGTGTGATCTATCAGGACATGTACACTATAACATGTGATCTATCAGGACATGTACACTATAACATGTGATCTATCAGGACATGTACATTATGTCTCACGTACTCCTGAAGCAGCTCCTAGTTGTCAGACTCTCCTCAGAGACATTTACTGACTAAAAGCACATGGTAGCTCACATCTCTGCTTACACTATGGCCACCTTGTACACTACCCGCAGCGCTTAGCTCACATTGTAACCATAGCTGACAGCTGTCTCGAATTGCTGGGACAATCCCGAATTTTTGGAAACAATCCCGGAAAATTGAGCATGTCCTGGACTTCCACACGGTGCCGGTACATTTCGTAAAGTTGCAGCACCTCCTACCATTTGACACCCAAGAGGAAGGTCCTGAGCAAAGGACAAAGTCAACAGATGGGGGCGCTCTCAAGTATGAGGAGAAGAAGAAGGAATCATCTCACAGAACATCTATACATGCGCTTCAGGTTATTGTCCTGGAGGACCGCAGGTTATAGAAACACCAAACTATCTATGTTACCCATAGCAACCCATCAAAGCACAGTCATTGGTTACTATTAGCAACATAGACAATTTTTTAGAAAATGTTCTGAAATCTGGCCCAATAATATCTGTTTATTGAGGGACAAAATATCCGTTTCTACCGTGTGGGGGACAAAATGTCTGTCTTAACCCTCTGCTGCTTTCTGTCTTGACCCCCTGCTGCTGCAATCATGATTGGTCAGAGATTTTTGGAGACAGGAATCGCTAAATTGGCACTTTTTTTTTTTTCAATGGCATCCGCAACCTCCTGGCGTCAAAATCACTAGTTTTGTAGAAAAGCATTGTGCATTCTGTGTCTGTCCAGCACTGAAGGAGTTAAGTCCGCTGCCTGTAGGAATTTGTCATGGCACAACCTCATGGGTATCAGGTAATTGTATACTAATATGCCACCATGAAAAATGGAAAAACCCTTCAAAGAACATCTGCCACTGGCACCATTCAAGGTTTTTTTCACTTTTGGCCACCGGAGGGCAGGCTAAGTCTTACGGTACCTTTTGAAATTTTACATAAAGCATCTCAAATCATATTAGCAAATAAAATACTAAAAATAATAATGGACAGCTTGACACTCACCCAATTTCTTGGCTACAGCGGCGTCTTCTTCAGAGTCCACCAACCCAAATCCCACACCTTTATCTTCCAGGACTTGGGCAGCTAACTAGGGAAAAAGACGAAAAGGGAGAAAAACAGGAAGAGAAAAGAAACAGAATGTTTTAGGACTATAAAACCAGACTCAACATTCAGCACATTATATTATATAATAGTAGGTGTTGTGATAGCTCACCCCCCCCCCCCCAACAAAACTCCACTCACACCTACATAATAATCAACCCTAAATCACTTGGTAAAAACAATTTATCACACAGATTTTGTTAACAGATACTGCCCCCTTATGTTGAAGAATATATCTACCATAATATTGCTCCTCTGTACAAGAATATAATTACTATAATACTGCTCCTATGTACAAGAATATAACTACTATAATACTGCTCCTATGTACAAGAATATAACTACTATAATACTGCCCCTATGTACAAGAATATAACTACTATAATACTGCTCCTGTGTACAAGAATATAACTACTATAATACTGCTCCTATGTACAAGAATATAACTACTATAATACTACTCCTATGTACAAGAATATAACTACTATAATACTGCTCCTATGTACAAGAATATAACTACTATAATACTGCTCCTATGTACAAGAATATAACTACTATAATACTGCTCCTGTGTACAAGAATATAACTACTATAATACTGCTCCTATGTACAAGAATATAACTACTATAATACTGCTCCTATGTACAAGAATATAACTACTATAATACTGCTCCTATGTACAAGAATATAACTACTATAATACTACTCCTATGTACAAGAATATAACTACTATAATACTGCTCCTATGTACAAGAATATAACTACTATAATACTGCTCCTATGTACAAGAATATAACTACTATAATACTGCTCCTATGTACAAGAATATAACTACTATAATACTGCTCCTGTGTACAAGAATATAACTACTATAATACTACTCCTATGTACAAGAATATAACTACTATAATACTGCTCCTATGTACAAGAATATAACTACTATAATACTGCCACCTATGTACAAGAATATAACTACTATAATACTGCTCCTATGTACAAGAATATAACTACTATAATACTGCTCCTATGTACAAGAATATAACTACTATAATACTACTCCTATGTACAAGAATATAACTACTATAATACTGCTCCTATGTACAAGAATATAACTACTATAATACTGCTCCTATGTACAAGAATATAACTACTATAATACTGCCTCCTATGTACAAGAATATAACTACTATAATACTGCCCCCTATGTACAAGAATATAACTACTATAATACTGCCCCCTATGTACAAGAATATAACTACTATAATACTGCTCCTATGTACAAGAATATAACTACTATAATACTACTCCAATGTACAAGAATATAACTACTATAATACTGCTCCTATGTACAAGAATATAACTACTATAATACTGCCCCCTATGTACAAGAATATAACTACTATAATGCTACTCCAATGTACAAGAATATAACTACTATAATACTGCTCCTATATACAAGAATATAACTACTATAATACTACTGCTATGTACAAGAATATAACTACTATAATACTGCTCCTATGTACAAGAATATAACTACTATAATACTGCCCCCTATGTACAAGAATATAACTACGATAATACTGCTCCTATGTACAAGAATATAACTACTATAATACTGCCCTCTATGTACAAGAATATAACTACTATAATACTGCTCCTCTCTACAAGAATATAATTACTATAATACTACCCCTATGTACAAGAATATAACTACTATAATACTGCTCCTATGTACAAGAATATAACTACTATAATACTGCTCCTGTGTACAAGAATATAACTACTATAATACTGCTCCTATGTACAAGAATATAACTACTATAATACTACCTCCTATGTACAAGAATATAACTACTATAATACTGCTCCTATGTACAAGAATATAACTACTATAATACTGCTCCTATGTACAAGAATATAACTACTATAATACTGCCTCCTATGTACAAGAATATAACTACTATAATACTGCTCCTATGTACAAGAATATAACTACTATAATACTGCTCCTATGTACAAGAATATAAATACTATAATACTACCTCCTATGTACAAGAATATAACTACTATAATACTGCTCCTATGTACAAGAATATAACTACTATAATACTGCTCCTATGTACAAGAATATAACTACTATAATACTGCCTCCTATGTACAAGAATATAACTACTATAATACTGCTCCTATGTAGAAGAATATAACTACTATAATACCACCCATATGTGCAAGAATATAACTACTATAATACTGCCCCTATGTACAAGAATATAACTACTATAATACTGCTCCTATGTAGAAGAATATAACTACTATAATACTGCTCCTATGTACAAAAATATAACTACTATAATACTGCCCCTATGTACAAGAATATAACTACTATAATACTGCTCCTATGTACAAGAATATAACTACTATACTACTGCCCTCTATGTACAAGAATATAACTTCTATAATACTGCCTTCTATGTACAAGAATATAACAACTATAATACTGCTCCTATGTACAAGAATATAACTACTATAATACTGCCTTCTATGTACAAGAATATAACTACTATAATACTACTCCTATGTACAAGACTATAACTACTATAATACTGCTCCTATGTACAAGAATATAACTACTATAATACTGCTCCTATGTACAAGAATATAACTACTGTAATACTGCGTCCTATGTACAAGAATATAACTACTATAATACTACTCCTATGTACAAGAATATAACTACTATAATACTACCCCTATGTACAAGAATATAACTGCTATAATACTACCTCCTATGTCCAAGAATATAACTACTATAATACTGCTCCTATGTACAAGAATATAACTACTATAATACTGCTCCTATGTACAAGAATATAACTACTATAATACTACCGCCTATGTACAAGAATATAACTACTATAATACTGACCCCTATGTACAAGAATATAACTACTATAATACTGCTCCTATGTACAAGAATATAACTACTATAATACTACTCCTATGTACAAGAATATAACTACTATAATACTGCCTATGTACAAGGCTATAACTACTATAATACTGCCCCCTATGTACAAGAATATAACCACTATAATACTGCTCCTATGTACAAGAATATAACTACTATAATACTGCCTCCTATGTACAAGAATATAACTACTATAATACTGCTCCCTATGTACAAGAATATAACTACTATAATACTGCTCCTATGTACAAGAATATAACTACTATAATACTGCCCCGTATGTACAAGAATATAACCACTATAATACTGCTCCTATGTACAAGAATATAACTACTATAATACTGCCTCCTATGTACAAGAATATAACTACTATAATACTGCCCTATGTACAAGAATATAACTACTATAATACTGCTACTATGTACAAGAATATAACTACTATAATACTGCCTCCTATGTACAAGAATATAACTACTATTATACTGCTCCTATGTACAAGAATATAACTACTATAATACTGCTCCTATGTACAAGGATATTAATACTATAATACTGCCCCCTATGTACAAGAATATAACTACTATAATACTGCTCCTATGTACAAGAATATAACTACTATAATACTACCGCCTATGTACAAGAATATAACTACTATAATACTGACCCCTATGTAGAAGAATATAACTACTATAATACTGCTCCTATGTACAAAAATATAACTACTATAATACTGCCCCTATGTACAAAAATATAACTACTATTATACTGCTCCTATGTACAAGAATATAACTACTATACTACTGCCCTCTATGTACAAGAATATAACTTCTATAATACTGCCTTCTATGTACAAGAATATAACAACTATAATACTGCTCCTATGTACAAGAATATAACTACTATAATACTGCCTTCTATGTACAAGAATATAACTACTATAATACTACTCCTATGTACAAGACTATAACTACTATAATACTGCTCCTATGTACAAGAATATAACTACTATAATACTGCTCCTATGTACAAGAATATAACTACTGTAATACTGCGTTCTATGTACAAGAATATAACTACTATAATACTACTCCTATGTACAAGAATATAACTACTATAATACTTTCCCTATGTACAAGAATATAACTGCTATAATACTACCTCCTATGTCCAAGAATATAACTACTATAATACTGCTCCTATGTACAAGAATATAACTACTATAATACTGCTCCTATGTACAAGAATATAACTACTATAATACTACCGCCTATGTACAAGAATATAACTACTATAATACTGACCCCTATGTACAAGAATATAACTACTATAATACTGCTCCTATGTACAAGAATATAACTACTATAATACTACTCCTATGTACAAGAATATAACTACTATAATACTGCCTATGTACAAGGCTATAACTACTATAATACTGCCCCCTATGTACAAGAATATAACCACTATAATACTGCTCCCTATGTACAAGAATATAACTACTATAATACTGCTCCTATGTACAAGAATATAACTACTATAATACTGCCCCGTATGTACAAGAATATAACCACTATAATACTGCTCCTATGTACAAGTATATAACTACTATAATACTGCCTCCTATGTACAAGAATATAACTACTATAATACTGCCCCTATGTACAAGAATATAACTACTATAATACTGCTACTATGTACAAGAATATAACTACTATAATACTGCCTCCTATGTACAAGAATATAACTACTATTATACTGCTCCTATGTACAAGAATATAACTACTATAATACTGCTCCTATGTACAAGGATATTAATACTATAATACTGCCCCCTATGTTCAAGAATATAACTACTATAATACTGCTCCTATGTACAAGAATATAACTACTATAATACTACCGCCTATGTACAAGAATATAACTACTATAATACTGACCCCTATGTACAAGAATATAACTACTATAATACTGCTCCTATGTACAAGAATATAACTACTATAATACTGACCCCTATGTACAAGAATATAACTACTATAATACTGCTCCTATGTACAAGAATATAACTACTATAATACTACTCCTATGTACAAGAATATAACTACTATAATACTGCCTATGTACAAGGCTATAACTACTATAATACTGCCCCCTATGTACAAGAATATAACCACTATAATACTGCTCCCTATGTACAAGAATATAACTACTATAATACTGCTCCTATGTACAAGAATATAACTACTATAATACTGCCCCGTATGTACAAGAATATAACCACTATAATACTGCTCCTATGTACAAGTATATAACTACTATAATACTGCCTCCTATGTACAAGAATATAACTACTATAATACTGCCCCTATGTACAAGAATATAACTACTATAATACTGCTACTATGTACAAGAATATAACTACTATAATACTGCCTCCTATGTACAAGAATATAACTACTATTATACTGCTCCTATGTACAAGAATATAACTACTATAATACTGCTCCTATGTACAAGGATATTAATACTATAATACTGCCCCCTCTGTTCAAGAATATAACTACTATAATACTGCTCCTATGTACAAGAATATAACTACTATAATACTACCGCCTATGTACAAGAATATAACTACTATAATACTGACCCCTATGTACAAGAATATAACTACTATAATACTGCTCCTATGTACAAGAATATAACTACTATAATCCTGCCCCTATGTACAAGAATATATCTACTATAATACTGCTACTATGTACAAGAATATAACTACTATAATACTACCGCCTATGTACAAGAATATAACTACTATAATACTGACCCCTATGTACAAGAATATAACTACTATAATACTGCTCCTATGTACAAGAATATAACTACTATAATACTGCCCCTATGTACAAGAATATAACTACTATAATACTGCTCCTATGTACAAGAATATAACTACTATAATACTGCTCCTATGTACAAGAATATAACTACTATAATACTGCTCCTATGTACAAGAATATAACTACTATAATACTGCCCCTATGTACAAGAATATAACTACTATAATACTACTCCTATGTACAAGAATATAGCTACTATAATACTGCCTATGTACAAGGCTATAACTACTATAATACTGCCCCCTATGTACAAGAATATAAGTACTATAATACTGCCCCCTATGTACAAGAATATAACTACTATAATACTGCCCTATGTACAAGAATATAACTACTATAATACTGCTCCTATGTACAAGAATATAACTACTATAATACTGCCCCCTATGTACAAGAATATAACCACTATAATACTGC